>JBBPBX010004791.1:0-20778 GCA_038048925.1 Garcialebias charrua
ATAATAATAATAATAATAATGAATTCAATTTATAACGCACTTTTCATTAATGAAAATCTCAAAGTGCTACAAGGAGCAACAGAATTAAATGTCAATAAAACAAATAATAAAACAATTAAAATCAATAACAATATCAGCTAAGATCAAAAGTAGAATCATGAGGAGGTAGAGTATGCTTGGTCGAAAAGAAAGGTCTTCAAGTCGCTCTTAAAGTCAACCACAGACTGTGGGGCTCTTAGACAGTCAGGAAGAGAGTTCCACAGGCGGGGGGCAGCCACACTGAAAGCCCGGTCTCCCATGGTCCTTAATTTGGTTCTCGGAATGTGAAGGAGATTGCTGTTCTGTGACCGCAGCGAACGGGTGGATGAGTATGGAATGAGAATATCCTTCAGATAATCTGGTGAAGTTCCGTGTAAGCATTGATGTGTAATGAGAGCAGTTTTGTACTGAATTCTGTAGGCGACAGGAAGCCAATGAAGGTTATGGAGAATGGGCGTAATATGTTCAAATTTACGAACTCTCAACAAGATCCTTGCTGCACTGTTTTGAATATATTGAAGTTTCTGAAGGTTTTTGCCAGGGATTCCAATAAACAGGGAGTTGCAGTAGTCGAGCCTGGAGGAGACAAAAGCATGGACGAGCTTCTCAGCATCGGAAAAAGTTAGGGATGGGCGAAGTCTGGAGATGTTTCGAAGATGGAAGAAGCAAGTTTTAAACAGATGCTTAATGTGATTTTCAAATGTAAGATTGGAGTCCATTTTTATTCCAAGATTAGTAACAGAGGTGGAGAGGGGGATGTCTTGTCCAGAAAAGGAAAGTCTTGTTATAGGAGATGTTTGTACCTGGTGAGGGGTGCCAATCAGTATGGCCTCAGTCTTGGAGCAGTTTAATTGAAGAAAGTTCTGATTCATCCATGCCCTAATTGCCTCCAGGCAGGCAGAGAGGGCAGTGAGTGAAGATGGAGATGACAAGGTGGAAGATGAGGATGCTCCAGTCCTGATGTAAAGCTGTGTATCGTCGGCATAACAGTGAAAAGAAATGTTGAACTGATTAATAATTTGACCTAAAGGCAGCATGTAAAGGGAAAACAGCAGGGGCCCCAGAACCGACCCCTGAGGGACACCACAGGAGACACAAACTGTCTGGGACGTGGCGTTGCCAAGACTAACACATTCCAGCCTATTGGAGAGGAAAGATTTGAACCAGTCCAGGACTGTGTCGCAGAGACCGACCTCCACATGAAGACGGTGGAGGAGGATACTATGGTCCACAGTGTCGAAGGCTGCAGTGAGGTCAAGGAGGACAAGGATGGAGGGAGAGCCAGTGTCAGCAGCCAAGAGGACATCATTGGTAACCCTCAGCAATGCAGTCTCTGTACTGTGAGCTGCCCTGAATCCAGACTGGAACTTCTCATACAGGGAGTGTTGTTGTAGGTGATCCTGCAGCTGAGCAGCAACAGCTTTTTCCAGCACTTTAGACAGAAAAGGGAGGTGTGAAATTGGGCGGTAATTAGAAAAAATGTCGGGATCCAAATTAGATTTTTTCAGAAGAGGCCTAATGATGGCGGTTTTTAGAGGCAGTGGAACATGACCAGATTGTAGAGACTGATTTATTATTTGAGTGATAAGTGGGCCTATTGCAGAATGATTGGTTTTTATGAGAGACGAGGGGAAAGGATCCAGGGCGCAGGATGAAGGCTTCATTTTCTTGATGATGGCCTCCACCTCACTCTGAACAACTTCGTCAAAGCTGTTTAGGGTCCCAGAATGCAGACGGGTGGGTGGCACACTGAGAACGGGGAGGTTGTGGAGCTGAGATCTGATAGTGTCAACTTTGGTTTTAAAAGATGAAAGAAACAGGTCACATTTTTGAGCAGAGTCCTCAAGAGTTTGCTTAATGGGATTAAGCAGACGAGTGATTGTGGAGAAGAGCTGTTTGGAGTTTCCAGGGCAGGTGTTGATGATGTTAGAATAATATTTGGAGCGTGCTTCTTTAAGAGAATAGGCGTATGCTTTTTGATGTTCTTTATATGCCTGCTTATGCACAGACAGACCAGATGATTTTACACGTCTCTCAATAGCACGGCCAGTTGCCTTCATCTTGCGCAGCTCATCAGTGTACCAAGGAGCTGAGCGCGAGAAAGACACCAGTCTTGTCTTTAAGGGGGCGTGTAGGTCCAGGAGCTCCCGAAGAGATTGGTTGTAGTAATCCACAGAGTCATCTGCAGAAGGATGATTGACAGCGGTCAGGGTGTGAAGATCAGCAGACAGAACATCAGGGGAAATGTTTTTAAGGTCACGGAACTGGATGGGTCGTTTTGGATTTGAAGCAGGCGAAGATGAAGGCACTTCCAGGGAGATGACCCTATGGTCTGAGACACCCAGGTCATATACAGATAAGTTATTGATGAGTACAGTGTCTGTAATCACCAAATCCAGAGTATGCCCCCTGCTGTGCGTAGGGGCGTCAACATGTTGAGTGAGATTAAGAGAGTCCAGAAGAGACTTAAAATCTGTTGCCAGAGGTGAAGAAGAATTGTCCACGTGGATATTTAAGTCGCCAAGAAAAATAGTCTTCACAGGGGAGGTGCAGAAAAAAGTGAGAAGGTCATGCATCTCTGAGTTAAATGAAACATGCGGTTTGGGAGGTCTATAAATTAATATAACATTCATCAGGAGTGGGGCTTTGAAGCTGAAAGCCAGACATTCAAAAGAGGAAAAGTCCTGAGAAGACAGATGAGACAATTTTAAATTACTGCGATAAATTACAGCCAGACCACCACCGCGGCCAGTGCTGCGGGCTCTCTGCAGATAACTGTATCCAGAGGGACAAGCTTCATTCAGAGAACTGAACACGTTTGGTTGGTGCCACGTCTCTGTAAGACACATGAGGTCCAAGTCCTTCTCCAGAATGTGATCATGAATTAAACATGACTTGTTGGATAGTGACTGCACATTGAAAAGTTCTAATTTAATACCAGTTGGAATAGGAGCTTTTTGAACCGGTTTAAGCAGACTGAAGTCCACTCCACGTTTTCCTCGCCACTTCGTGCGCAGAGGACTACAAAGGCCTACAGACGCAGCGTTCTGATGACGCCATCGAGGTGCGACACGTCTCTCAGTCCAGACAGCACTAATCGAATCAGAGTTCGCTTGAGAAAAAACAGTTTTCTTTCGAGAGCTTCTATGGATGTAACGAGGTCTACGCAGAAGTCCCAGTTGTTTGATGGTGGAAATAGAAGGAGGAATGGAGCAGTTGTTAAGTTCAAACAACTGCGAAGCGGAATAGGTCAACATCCACGAGCCGGAGGAGGCTAACACAGAGCTAGCCGCTAGCAGCAGGCCCACGGCTCCGAGAAAGATATACAAGAAGCAGAGAGATGTAACTCGAACGAGCATTACCTTGAAGGAGTACAGGAGAGAGTCCAGAACAGTCCAGAGGACACAGGAAGTTGAGAGAGGCAGCAGGTAAGCGAACAATAAGTGCAGCTACGTGATACTCGAAGCTAAATTCGTGTTGAAGCTAGCGGGAGCTAGCAGCCCCTACTAATATTAAAATTCCGGTTAGACTAGTAAAGTTTACTATCTAATGACTCCAGCAAACAAGTCAAATCTTGGCTTCGCCACGATCTCCCATCCTGAGCAAGCACAATGGCATCAGTGGAAAGGAAAAACTCCCTTTTAGAAGGAAGAAACCTTTAGCAGACCCAGGCTCAGGACAAGCGGTCATCTGCTTTGACCGGCAACTTATAATGTTTGCAGATCCACAACGCAGTCAGAAAAGACAGTTGCTCTAAAACTAACTAATTAAAACACAAAACTTAATCACAGAAAGGTAGAAAGGTTCAAAGAAAGGTAGAAATGTCCACACAGGTGCTGTACACAGGCTTGCGCCTGCCGCACTCTGCGTTCAAGAAAGGTAGAAAAGTTCAAAGAAAGGTAGAAATGTCCGCGTCCACTTGTACAGGTGCTGTACACAGGCTTACGCCTGTCGCACTCTGCAGTCGAGAAAGGTAGAAATGTCCAACAAGGCTCGGTGAAAAAAACAGCAGAAAGTAATAAAAAAGGTTTCAAAAAGCAAAAAGTACGAGGAGCAGCGGCAGCCAAGGATGAAGGTTGAAGACCAACGTTGGATCAGCAGGTCCCCACATCGAAGGTTGCAGGCTGGATGGCTTCCAGTCGGTGCCACCCTGGTTCAATGTGTCATGCAATTATGTGGTTTTAGGTGGGCTTATGATTGGGATTCTACATTAAGCCTTACCTATATGCACCTGGTATGTAAGCTATCATGGATTAGATCAGCTAAAATTACCAATTAAGGGGTGGATCAATGCTGTAAAAATCAGATATAGGGATCTATACCTATAGAAATGGGGAGGGCTTCTGTAACGAAGGCCTCTTCTTTCAAACTATTCCTCCATTCATTATTTAGTTTAGGTTAAACTAAAATAAAAATGAAACTAGTTTGGTCTAAATGTCTGTTGTCTTTTAGACGAACGACGCAAGATTTGGTAATCCCTAAAAATTTTGAAGTCTATGGCGAGACTCATCAAAATGAATAGATCTAGAATAGAAACGATCGCATCGGTTCTACATAAATGATTGGGAGATCAGTGTAGATTATAGTACCTTAAGTAGTATTAATCTACTATGACTCATCAAAGATTGAGATCTTTAACAAAATGAACAGCATGTTGGCATAGTTAAAATCCATTTAAGTCTTCAACTAATCAACAATCAAAACCTCTTTTGGCTGGGAGTGTTCAGAAAACAATAACAACTTCAATAACACAAAAGTAGCAATTAAGCAACTAAAAACAACGTTTCACTACGTCAAACTCACTCTGGTCGTCAGATTCCACGTCACACACAAGAAAAACAGTTCTTAGCTTTATAACCGATGTCAATTAAATCCTGCAGATTTAAACGGTTGTTAAGGTTAGTTTTTGTTGTGGGTTTTATGCTTAGCGTTTCTAAGTTCTAGTTGGAACGGTTTCTTTTCGCAACTAGAATAGTTTAAACTGTTTAGTTTATTTACTATCCTGTGCTTGGACGACCTTCTTTTCCCATGAAGTCTGTGAGTTTGCGAGATCTTTGTCGTTTGTGGGGTTATTGAAATCTTTGTCCTTGACATGGGCATGGCCTAACATCACCCCCCTGTGGTCATGAGGGACCACGCGCACGGGTGTGGACGTCCGTCCATGGGCACGAGTTAGGATGCCATTGTTTAGTTTAAGCTGTTCGCGCAGTTTATGGGGAACCTTGTACAGGAACCTTATAGGTCTCGGCCAACGTACCTCTGTACGTTTACCTCTTTCTGCGTAATGCAGGTGTGTCACAACTGTCGGCGCCGTCGCAGGCGTGTCACTGTCGTTGTGATGTATGTCCTGCCACTTCATGAATGAAGAGGTGCTCTTTGAGTCTGTAAGAACTATGTCATCTCTGAGTAGTTCTAGATTCAAATGCTCTTGAACCAAGGTTTCATTGAAAGCTTGGATGATGGCTGAATTATCTGTCCCAGAGGACAGTACAGCGTTCTCGGTGTGTGACCCTAGGATCTCTACACCGTCGTCTACCTGTGGTAGGAAGTGTGAGTCTGCCCCCCTTTTGTTTGAGGAGGGGTCCTCAAAATCTGTAACAATGAAGTCCAAGTGACTGTCAGCGTGTAGTAGACTGTCACCTTGTGGGCTCAGATGTCCTTGAACCAAGACTTCACTGAAATCATGGCTGTATGCCGAATTACCTGTCCCATAGGACAGTACAGCGTCATCGGTGTGGGACCCTCGGATCTCCACACCTTCTTCTACCGGTGGTAGGTAGTGTTCAGTGAGTGCTGAAGGTGTCAGCTCGCAGAGGAGGCCCTCGTGATGGGCCAGAGGCTGGTCCAACTGTTGAGTCTCCTCTGTCTCACCTGTAGTTGAAGGTTCACTTACCGGGTCTGCGGTCTCGGTTGGGGAATCCCATGTGACCTCAGCGGTACCTGTTGTTAGACAGTCAGTGTCCTGACCTTGAGGAGGTACCACGATTGGCAGTGGACTGCTCACTGTGGCCCACATTGTCTGATTGCCATAATTTATAATCGCTTCAAAGCGATTTATAAAATCTTGGCCAACCACAAATGGAGCCCGGAGTGAGTCAAGTTCAGACACATATACCGGGTGGTATAGTGACATCTCGCCAATCTGCATGTGAACCATGGCTATTAGGGTTGTTCTCGTCTTTGCGAGGCCTTGTTGCTCACCATAAGTGTATTTCACAAAGGGTATTTGCCTGCCAACATCGTTAGCGGCGGTCCTTAGCTCCTCAAACAGTTCGGCTGACATGGTAGACACGTCTGAGCCGCTAACCAGGAGCGCTTTCTTGCTCTAGGACCCCTTCCAATGTGAGTGGGAGGTAAGCTCTCTTAGCTTTACCCCTTCGTACAAAGTGACACAGAAACCGTTCAGGTTTTTCCACACGTGTCTGTGTACGTGTGACTCTGTCTGTGTAATCGTCGTCGCTGACAGCATCATGATGGCTGTCTGCCTCATGACCTTCAGGATGTGGATTTTCAGCAATTTGCTTGCTGTCAGCAACTGGACTTTCAGGACGCTGATCATCAGCAATTTGTTTGCTGTCAGCATTTATGTCAGTGTTGACGTTGTTGATGTCAACTGTGTGCACTGAGTTGCTGCAAAAGGCAGTGCTGCGCGTCGCTTCATCAGGTGGAACAAAGTTGTTTGTGGTATCATCAAGGACAACGTTATACGTTGTGTCAGCTTGGTCAACCACTGTAACATTCAAATCATTTGACAAACAACTCACAACCTCAGTCACGTTCTCGCGCGGAGGCGCCGTTTCCATAATCTGGAGCATGTGTGACTCATTGCATGTCTCGAACTGTGCAGTTCGAGGGGCAGTGGCAGGAGGGCCGCTTCTCGGGGGCACATGTCGGGACAGACCATTTTTCAATGGTTCACGGTGTCCATGCAACCGCCTTCGAATCTCACCCATTGTGAGATCCATGAGAGAACTCTGTTGGTTCGATCCGAACCATCTGTGTTCATCTAGAGAGCGAACACCTACCTCGTGTGGTTCACTGCTCATCTCGAGGTTTTCAACCTGAGGGGCAGGGGCAGAAGAACCTCCTGTGAACCGATCTGAGTCACTGGTCCAGCTGGAACTGATCTGTTGTTTGTTATCATGAGGGACCTGTTCACTGTTGCACTCTGAAGGAGAGGGAACCTCTTCTAATGTCTGCGAGTGGGATGTGACCTTTTGACCTGGGCACACCACTGAGGGTGTTTTCCGTCGTTCGAGCATGTCAAAAAATTCCACAGCACATCCTTTAATTTCTGCCATGGTACCCTCTTCGCAATTAACATTGAAGCGAACACATTTCATTATGAACGGTATCAAATTCAACGTGAACCGTCTTTTAAACTCCACATCTTCCTCTATTCCAGGTACAGCTTTATTCCCTGTGTAAACAGAGAGGAGCCTGTCATAAAACACCAGGGGATGTTCACCTGGTTCCTGAAGGACGTTCTTCGCAGCTAAGTGCCTATCAAAGGATGCACCTGTTAGAACGTCCATCTTTGTACTGATTTTCTGTGAAAAATCAAGGACAGTCGGTCTTATATCACAGTGGACAGTCTCACCATGTGATGCCAAGATGTGAAATTAAATAAAAAATCAGCGATTCCTATGAATTTGTCGACCTGTGACAAGGTCAAACAAAACTCGCCGTTGTTTGTGTGATTTTGTGAAAATCAAGACAAAAGAAGCCTCATGTGTGTTATCTTAACCTTGCAGATTAAAACAAAACAGGGACAGAGAGCTAGTTGTGCACAGAATTGATGACAAAGGTGTCAAATTTTATCAACAACAGACATGTCTGTATTAAATCTGTGTAACTGTTCTGCCATCAACATTTGATTATATGTGAAAATCAAATGAAAAGTGTGCTGTGAGGACAATATTTCAAAATGTTACCCGTTTAAAACAGGAACATTCAACATGTACACATTACAGGAAGACTGCGTCTTCTCCAGTAACCAGCAGGGGGCACAGCGCTGGAAATGAGTTTATCACAGCGACTGTAATTTCTCTATCTGACCGCTATAGAGGCGCTGTTATCACCAGTGAGCGCAGCCGTAGCTTTCAGCCCACACAGACATCTAACACGGATGAAAATCATCAATCAGACAGATCTAAAGCGTAACGTGATACAGCTTCAGAGCCCCAGGCTCACAAAACGAAATCATGTGAGCAAAATCGGTTGAACTGTGAAACCTTTTAAACTGCGTTTAAAAGAAATAAGGTCGGTCCTCATAAAACCGGCAAAATCGGTGTCACGTGACCTGGTCACATGGCGATCGGCAGTTTTCAGAGCAACCGGCTCAATCCACCCATTAAAATCTCAAAAACACCGCGTTTAAACAGTCTTTTTAATGACAGTAATGGACAAACAAGCACGGAAACTCGTCTGGGACAAGCAGCTGTGAAGTGAAAGTTGACGAGGAGCGGGGCTTCAAACCCACTGCGCAAGCGTCAACACCTACAGCGTAATCGACCAATCACAGCGAAGACAGAACTGTAGTTCTAAAACCCAAGTGTTCATGGGAAATTGTGTCTTCTAAACCTAACGCCGCCCACGTGCGACGTGCCGTTCGAGTGGTGCGTTCACGGACCTGCGGTCTTTTGAACTCTAGCGAGGAACGGACTTTTAAACGTTCTAAAACAGTCATAAATATCACAAAACACCGCGGTAAAGCCAGTCTTCGACGGTAAAGCCAGTCTTCGATGATACCCCGTACGGGCCACCAATATGTAAGGAATAAGGTGGGGTAAGGTATTTAAACACTTACTGGTCCACCATTATTGTAGATGTGCAGTTTATGTGCAGAGTTTAACTGCACAAACTGCCACCAAAGTGCGGGGTCTCAACTTTTCAGAATAAATCAATAAATCTAACGATGTGATTAGCCAGTAATGTAATTTCACGCTTAGACTTCAATTTATATTGGTCTACCAAAAAATAGACCTTTTATTGAAACTATCACAAGAATTACATTAAACATTTGTATCGATATTAGCTCTGATTTAATAACTACGTTGACAAGAATTCAAATTAAAACAAACAGACAATTAAAACTTAACTGTTGGCACATTACTTGACAGTTTCGGCTGTCATCAGCCAACTGGTTGATCCACTGTGGGAGGGTGCTATTTATAAGACTGAGCTGAACACAGCTTCTCAGACTGAGGAAGTCTTTCGGACGAAAGACGAAACGTTTCTACAGCTTTTTTTTTTGCTTTGTTTTGTTTTGTTTTTTGAATGTCCAGAGGACCAGACTTAGCTTTTTTAGATTTTTCTACCTGGATTATTGAGCATGCATCAGGGTATTACTTGACAGATTAAATAGCTTATGAAAAGAAGAAATAGGAGGAAGAAGATGAAAGCTAAGTTAACTGAAATTAATTATTTGAAACAACCAGAGTGGCACCTTTCCCATACGGATCAGGCTGAGCCTCCGACACGTGCAGCATACAGACAACGCCTCTTTACCTGGTGACGAGACGTCTTGCGAGGTGAGGACTGAGAAGTTTGTGGACACTAACGGACTGTGTGGTCCAGTGAGCGTCCAGAGGACTTCGTGCGTGTATGACTGGATCAGACGAGCGGGAGCACGCATTCACCGGCAGGAACAGGCCCCAATCGCACTGGTTGGACTTTCAAAGTAAAACTTCAGAAAACAAATTCTTTCAGAAATGAGTGTTGAGGCACAGCAAGGCTTTGCCGCGACTCTCAGCTGAGACGTGGGTCGAGTTGGCACAATGACCGGGCCGTCTATCAGCTTGGAGGAAAAACGTCCGTGCGTCTTCCCTTCTCCCCGAGAACTCAAAAACTCAGTGAGTGCTGAGAACTGAGTCCCAGCACGGAGACAAAACAAAAACCTGCAGGTGTGAAAACAGAGCACTCTCTGTTTAAGCACAGATGAATTGTTTTTAGAACGGACGGGAGACCGAAGATTAAGTTATGTCTAGAACTTCTCTTTCGTTCCAAAAACAGTTCAAACAAATAGACGGAGAATTGTTCCTTCAACTTTCGACACTTATTCTGCCTAGAGCAGACAGTTCAAAGCATGATCATTCTGAGATGTTCTCTTAACTTTGTCATATTTAAAATATACCAGTTTAGTAAAATCATCATTGAAATGACAAAAAATACTGTTTGATCAATTCTGAATTAACACACATTAAAGAGAAAGTTCAATCTGATTAATTAGTGTCCATTAATCCATAATAATTGTTAACCAATATAGAGTCCACTTGTCCTTGAGAAACTCCTTGAGAGTTTCAAGAAGGTGTAACACTGAGAGTTTCAGAGAGATGTGGAGAGATGTGGAGAGGTGTACTTGAAGGTCAAGACAGAAATATCAGAGGTTAGGTGTATCACTACAGCCAGTCTTGACTCACTCCGGGCTCCATTTGTGGTTGGCCAAGATTTTATAAATCGCTTTGAAGCGATTATAAATTATGGCAATCAGACGATGTGGGCCACAGTGAGCAGTGCACTGCCATTCGTGGTACCTCACCAAGGTCAGGACACTGACTGTCTAACAGCAGGTACCGCTGAGGTAAAAATGGATTCCCAAACCGAGACCACAAACCCGGTAAGTGATCCTTCATATACAGGTGAGACAGAGGAGACTCAACAATTGGTCCAGACTCTGGCCCATCACGAGGACCTCCTCTGCGAGCTGACACCTTCAGCACTCCCTGACCACTTCCTACCACAGGTAGAAGAGGGTGTGGTGATCCAAGGGTCCCACACCGTTGACGCTGTACTGTCCTGTGGGACAGGTAATTCGGCAAACAGCCAAGCTTTCAGTGAAGTCTTGGTTCAAGGACATCTGAGCCCACAAGGTGACAGTCTACAACACTCTGACAGTCACTTGGACTTCATTGTTACTGATTTTGAGGACCCCTCCTTAAACAAAAGGGGGGCAGACTCACACTTCCTACCACAGGTAGAGGACGGTGTAGAGGTCCAAGGATCACGCACCGAGAACGCTGTGCTGTCCTCTGGGACAGGTAATTCAGTTATCAGCCAAGCTTTCGATGAAACCTTGGTTCAGGAGCATTTGAATCTAGCACTACTCAGAGATGACATAGTTCTTACAGACTCAAAGAGCACCTCTTCATTCATGAAGTGGGATGACATACATCACAACGACAGAGACACGCCTGCGACGGCGCCGACAGTTGTGACACACCTGCATTACGCAGAAAGAGGTAAACGTACAGAGATACGTTGGCCGAGACCTATAAGGTTCCTGTACAAGGTTCCCCATAAACTGCGCGAACAGCTTAAACTAAACAATGGCATCCTAACTCGTGCCCATGGACGGACGTCCACACCCGTGTGCTTGGTCCCTCATGACCACAGGGGGGTGATGTTAGGCCATGCCCATGTCAAGGACAAAGATTTCAATAACCCCACAAACGACAAAGATCTCGCAAACTCACAGACTTCATGGGAAAAGAAGGTCGTCCAAGCACAGGATAGTAAATAAACTAAACAGTTTAAACTATTCTAGTTGCGAAAAGAAACCGTTCCAACTAGAACTTAGAAACGCTAAGCATAAAACCCACAACAAAAACTAACCTTAACAACCGTTTAAATCTGCAGGATTTAATTGACATCGGTTATAAAGCTAAGAACTGTTTTTCTTGTGTGTGACGTGGAATCTGACGACCAGAGTGAGTTTGACGTAGTGAAACGTTTTTTTAGTTGCTTAATTGCTACTTTTGTGTTATTGAAGTTGTTATTGTTTTCTGAACACTCCCAGCCAAAAGAGGTTTTGATTGTTGATAAGTTGAAAACTTGAATGGATTTTAACTATGCCAACATGCTGTTCATTTTGTTAAAGATCTCAATCTTTGAAGAGTCATAGTAGATTAATACTACTTAAGGTACTATAATCTACACTGATCTCCCAATCATTTAGGTAGAACCGATGCGATCGTTTCTATTCTAGATCTATTCATTTTGATGAGTCTCGCCATAGACTTCAAAATTTTTAGGGATTACCAAATCTTGCGTCGTTCGTCTAAAAGACAACAGACATTTAGACCAAACTAGATTTCATTTTTTTATTTTAGTTTAACCTAAACTAAATAATGAATGGAGGAATAGTTTGAATGAAGAGGCCTTCGTTACAGAAGCCCTCCACATTTCTATAGGTATAGATCCCTATATCTGATTTTTACAGCATTGATCCACCCCTTAATTGGTAATTTTAGCTGATCTAATCCATGATAGCTTACATACCAGGTGCATATAGGTAAGGCTTAATGTAGAATCCCAATCATAAGCCCACCTAAAACCACATAATTGCATGACACATTGAACCAGGGTGGCACCGACTGGAAGCCATCCAGCCTGCAACCTTCGATGTGGGGACCTGCTGATCCAACGTTGGTCTTCAACCTTCATCCAAGGCCGCCTCCTCTGCTTCAATCGAGGGATCCCCTCTACATGCTGATTAAAAACCATTCTTGCTGATGAAATCAATAACCCCCATCGTTGTGGATTTACCGTTGTGGATTATAAGACTTTGTTTTCCAAGGGATCACAGACTCAGTTTTCCATGGGTTAACAGACTATGTTTCCAAAGGATTGAAAGCTTGCCGCAATGGGATTACCTACGAACAGTATGGAATTTCCAAAACATTATGGGAGTATAATTTTGAACTTTTTTTATTTTTTTTTTCTCCACTTGCTGGATTACATAGAGGTCAGAGACATTCGGTGGTATCCTTTCGTGTTGGAACTCATCTCCAAGGACAGGCGATGACTTCCAAAAAGGGGGACTGTAGTGATACACCTAGCCTCTGATATTTCTGTCTTGACCTTCAAGTACACCTCTCCACATCTCTCTGAAACTCTCAGTGTTACACCTTCTTGAAACTCTCAAGGAGTTTCTCAAGGACAAGTGGACTCTATATTGGTTAACAATTATTATGGATTAATGGACACTAATTAATCAGATTGAACTTTCTCTTTAATGTGTGTTAATTCAGAATTGATCAAACAGTATTTTTTGTCATTTCAATGATGATTTTACTAAACTGGTATATTTTAAATATGACAAAGTTAAGAGAACATCTCAGAATGATCATGCTTTGAACTGTCTGCTCTAGGCAGAATAAGTGTCGAAAGTTGAAGGAACAATTCTCCGTCTATTTGTTTGAACTGTTTTTGGAACGAAAGAGAAGTTCTAGACATAACTTAATCTTCGGTCTCCCGTCCGTTCTAAAAACAATTCATCTGTGCTTAAACAGAGAGTGCTCTGTTTTCACACCTGCAGGTTTTGTTTTGTCTCCGTGCTGGGACTCAGTTCTCAGCACTCACTGAGTTTTTGAGTTCTCGGGGAGAAGGGAAGACGCACGGACGTTTTTCCTCCAAGCTGATAGACGGCCCGGTCATTGTGCCAACTCGACCCACGTCTCAGCTGAGAGTCGCGGCAAAGCCTTGCTGTGCCTCAACACTCATTTCTGAAAGAGTTTGTTTTCTGAAGTTTTATTTTGAAAGTGCAGCCAGTAGCTGGCTCTGTTCCTGCCGGGAGAAGCGGTTCTTCTTACTCGTCTGAATCAGCTCACACGCGCGGAGGTCATCTGGGCGTGAACTGGACAACACAGTCCGTTAGTGTCCACAAACCTCAACTCTTATCTCCAAGACGTATCGTCAACAGGTAACGAGGCGTTGATTGTGTCCTGAACGTGTGGGAAGCCCAGCTGAACCGTATGGGAGGGTGCCACTCTGGTTGTTTCAAATAATTAATTTCAGTTAACTTAGCTTTCATCTTCTTCCTCCTATTTCTTATTTTTCATAAGCATTTAATCTGTCAAGTAATGTGCCAACAGTTAAGTTTTAATTGTCTGTTTGTTTTAATTTGAATTCTTGTCAACGTAGTTATTAAATCAGAGCTAATATCGATACAAATGTTTAATGTAATTCTTGTGATAGTTTCAATAAAAGGTCTATTTTTTGGTAGACCAATATAAATTGAAGTCTAAGCGTGAAATTACATTACTGGCTAATCACATCGTTAGATTTATTGATTTATTCTGAAAAGTTGAGACCCCGCACTTTGGTGGCAGTTTGTGCAGTTAAACTCTGCACATAAACTGCACATCTACAATAATGGTGGACCAGTAAGTGTTTAAATACCTTACCCCACATTATTCCTTACAAAATGTAAGAGGAAAAACAGTAATAACATCTAGGATTAACTAAGAGAAACATCAACTAGTAATACAATAAGCTCTAATATAGTGGAAAAACGTCATTATAAACAGCAGCACGAACATGAGTCTGTATGGGCAGATGGTCACAGATGAACATAGCAACAAGAAAACAGATCAGCATCAGCATGATGTGATATTTTGCAGTGTTTACTCTTATTATTTATTTATTCATGAGTCTAACAGCCTCAGGGTAGAAGCTGTTCCTCAGTCTAGTGGTTCTACACTTAATGCTCCTCAACCTCCTTCCTGAGGGGAGTGGGGCAAAAAGTGTGTGTGCAGGGTGAGTGGGGTCTTTCATGATGCAGGTGGCTCTTTTCCTGCATCTGGAGGTGTAAATGTCTGTGATAGAGGGGAGACTGACTCCGACAGACCTCTGTGCAGCCTTCACCACTCTCTGCAGAGCTTTTCTTTCCGCAGCTGTGCAACCTCCATGCCACACATTGATGCTGGAGCACAGGATGCTCTCCACTGCGCACCTGTAGAAGGAGGTGAGGACCGGGCTACTCAGACCAGCTCGTCTCAGCCGTCTGAGGAAGTAGAGTCTCTGATGACCTTTCTTGATCAGGCTGGTGGTGTTGTTGCTCCAGCTGAGGTTATCATTCAAGTGTACACCCAAGTATTTGTAGCTGGAGACCACTTCCACTGCAGATCCACTTATGTTCAGTGGGGCGTGGGTGTGTTTGTTCCTTCTGAAGTCCACAATCATCTCCTTTGTCTTCTTCACATTCATGTGAAGATTATTCTCTTTGCACCAGCTCTCCAGGTGTTCCACCTCCTGTCTGTAGCTGGACTCATCATTGTTTGTGATGCATCCCACCACCGCTGTATCATCTGCAAACTTAACAATATGACAGCCTGGATGTGTGGCTGTACAATCATATGTGAGCAGAGTGAACAGAAGGGGGCTCAGCACACATCCTTGAGGAGAGCCAGTGCTGAGGGTTATGGTGGAGGAGGAGAAGTTGTGGATCTTCACGGACTGTGGTCTGTTTGTTAAGAAGTCTAGTACCCAGTTACAAATGGAGGGGCTTAGTCCAAGTGTAGATAGTTTGTCTATCAGAGTTTGGGGGATCATGGTGTTGAAGGCAGATGTGAAGTCCACAAAGAGCAGACGCACGTATGAGTCCTTCTGATCCAGGTGGGTGAGAGCAGTGTGGACCACGGAAGAGATGGCGTCCTCTGTTGATCGGTTCTCGCGGTATGCATATTGATGAGGGTCCTCGTTGATGTTGACGGTTGCCTTGATGTGGGACATGACCAGTTTCTCAAAACATTTAGCGACTATCGGGGTGAGGGCCACCGGTCTATAGTCATTCAGACCAGTCACTGTGGAGCTCTTTGGGACTGGGATGATGGTCGCGGTCTTCAGGCAGGTGGGAACTGACTCCAGTGCAAGTGAGGTGGTGAAGATGTCAGCCAGCACCTCACAGAGCTGGTCCGCACATTCCTTCAGAACTTTCCCTGGGATGTTGTCTGGTCCGGTTGCTTTATGAGGATTAATCCTTCTGAGACTGCCTCTCACTTCTGCTGCGGTCACTCTGAGATGCTCTTCATCTGGTGATGAGGTGAGTCTGGTGCTAGCTGGTCTGTTTGGATCTTCAAAACGTGCATAAAACTTATTGAGGGCATCAGGCAGAGATGGGTCCCTGGGGCATTGTTTGTTCTTGCCTTTGTAATCTGTTATGCATTTAATACCCTTCCACATGCTCCGTGGGTCTTGTGAGGTGAACTGTCCCTCGATCCTCTGTGCATACATGGCCTTGGCCTTCTTAATGCCATCCTCCAGTTCTTTCCTGCTCTTTCTCAGCTCCTCTGTATCTCCGGACTTGAATGCAGTGTCCCTGGCTGCTAGCAAGGCGTGGACTTCTTTATTTAACCAGGGTTTTCGGTTCGGGTAAGATTTAACATATTTTTTTATGGATACATTTTCAGAGCATGTGCTGATGTAACCCAGGACTGAGGAAGCATAAAGTTCCAGGTCAACTGAGCTCCCATCAGTAGCTACCTCCCTGAAGACAGACCAGTTTGTCTTCTCAAAACAGTCTCTCAGCATGGGGGTACTATCTTGAAGCCACAGCTTGATCTCTCTTTGTTCCGGCTTGGAGCGCCTGAGTGGGGGGAGCTGTCTTGGGACCAACAACAAAGCACAGTGATCGGAAGCTCCGAGCGGTGGGCGTGTCTTCGCCGTGTACGCCCCCTTCACATTAGTGTAGACTTGGTCAAGCGTTTTATTTCCTCTTGTTGCTGTGAAAACGTGCTGATTGAAGGTTGGGAGAGAGGCCTGTAGGTCCACGTGATTGACGTCACCACAAACAATGAAGAGCCCCTCAGGATATTTACACTGCAGCGAGGTGAGTAAGTCATGAATTTCTCCCTGGGCGTCATTAGCATTAGCATCAGGCGCTATGTAAATAGCACTGATTAGAATCACAGAATAGTCGCGGGGGAGATAGTGCGGGCGGCACCTTACTGTGATCAACTCCACGGCAGCTGAACAAAGCCTTTTGATCACAGCACAGTTCGTGCACCAATCTTTGTCCACGTAAATACAAACACCACCGCCTCGTGTTTTTCCCGTAGTCTCGGTGCACCGGTCTGTTCTGAAAAAGAATCTGTTATCCAGCTCATAAACAGAGTCCGGTGTATCCTCAGAGATCCACGTTTCCATGAGGCAGAGCACAGAGCACCTCCTCATTTCCTCCGACGTGGTCACTCTCAAACGAAGTAGATCCATTTTGTTGTCCAGCGAGCGGACGTTGGACAGAAAAAGAGCCGGCATCGGGGGTCTCCCGGTTTTAGCGTCTGCCCGCAGTCTCGTCATAATTCCTGCTCGGCAGCCCCTCTTCTTTCCTCGGGAGCACCGCTTCCTTTTCTTCCCCCTGGAGCGTGAAACGGAGCGCATCTGCTGTGAGAGGCAATAAGCAGAAAATGTGTGTGTATGTGCAGTAATACTATAGTGAATGAGAGGCAATACATGTGTGTGTGAGAGAATAATACTATACTGCATGAGAGGCAAGCAGAAAATGTGTGTGTATGTGCAGTAATACTATAGTGAATGAGAGGCAATACATGTGTGTGTGAGAGAGGATAATATTTTAAGTCCTACACGGCCCCTCATAGAGATCAGCTTGCACCACAAGGAACAAAGCACTTCTATGATGTCTGGCACTGTGGAAAAAGTAATCTTTCAATTTGTTTCATGATGTACTTACTACAGAATCTTTAATTTACTAACCAATTAAGTTATGTTTTGGAATGCACAATATTTATATTAAACTTTTCCAGGTCTAGCAAAGAAACTGGACACTGTCATCAGAGAGCGGGACTGTCAGGATCTGGCACTGTGGAAGCAGTCCATCGTGAACCATCTGTATTGGACAGCTGCATCCACACCTGATGCAAACCCATATGG
This sequence comes from Garcialebias charrua, assembly GCA_038048925.1. Taxonomy (NCBI): domain Eukaryota; kingdom Metazoa; phylum Chordata; class Actinopteri; order Cyprinodontiformes; family Rivulidae; genus Garcialebias; species Garcialebias charrua. The sequence goes on from JBBPBX010004791.1 coordinate 17,710, forward strand.
AGACAAAGTGGAAATCACTTGTGAACCATGTTCAAGATATTCACGAACAAGGAACACAAGAGTTTCCCTCTTGTCTCCACCCCCCACTGGAAGAAGAGGACCGGAACAAACAGTGGCTAATTCAAGGTAACTGATGAACTTACCCTGGGGATGTATGACTTACTGTCATATTTTACTTGGACAAATTATAATTATGTGGTTTATTTCAACATACATTTTTGTGACCAACATGATCTACTGCAGCAGTGAAACTTGAGAAAGTGGCATGCCAGCCAGTGTTTGTGAAAGATGTCAGACAACTGTCACCACAGCATCAGACATATTCAATAGAAGCATATCACTCTCTCATTCTGAAGTTTGCTCCGAAGCATACAGGGTTCTCATATCTGGGCATGTATTCAAGGTAAATGTTATTTAGCTCTTTTTTAGTTCTTATATACTTCTCATGTTATGCATTAGTTACATTTAATAATAATAATAATGATAATAATGAATTTAATTTATAACACACTTTTCATTAACAAAAATCTCAAAGTGCTACAAAGTGCAACAAAATCAAGGATCAAATAAAACAAGTGATACAACAAGTAAAATCAATAATAATATCAACTAAGATCAAAGATAAAATCATGAGGAGGCAGAGTAGGCTCGCTTAAAAAGAAAGGTCTTCAAGCCGCTTTTAAAGTCAACCAGTGACTGTGGAGCTCTCAGGTAGTCAGGGAGGGAGTTCCATAGGTGGGGGGCAGCCACACAGAATGCCCGGTCTCCCATGGTCCTTAATTTGGTTTGCGGAATGTGAAGGAGATTACTGTTCTGTGATCGTAGAGACCGGGTGGATGAATATGGAACAAGAATGTCCTTTAGATAATCAGGTGAAGTTCCGTGTGAGCATTGGTGTGTAATGAGAGCAGTTTTGTCCTCTAATAGTTCTTTATTTATTTATATGTCTACTAATTGAATTTTTATGATTACAGACTATGCTACAGCACTCCTCAGGAAGCTGCAGGAGACCTACGACAGGAACCCTCAACTGCTGAGCGGTGCAATACCTGCAGAGAGGTCAGCTGATCCTGGACCACTGGCAGCTGTGTGTGACAGAGTGGACAAGCAAGAGGCTGTTGGGCAGTATAATAATAATAATAATTAATTCAATTTATAACGCGCTTTTCATTAGTGAAAATCTCAAAGCGCTACACACATTGAATGTTACACACATTCATACACCGGTAGCGGCAGACTACCATGCAAGGTGCTTTCCAGTCCTACCGGGAGCAACTCGGGGTGAAGTGTCTTGCCCAAGGACACAACGACACATGGTGTGGGGAACCGGGATTCGAACCGCCAACCTTCCGATCGGGGGACGACTGCCATTACCACTACGCCACGGCCGCCCCTAATGTCCAAAAATCTAGGTTTTCATCACGGCTATACAGTATTTAGGTCCTTATTTACAGAATTTGCTTACAGGGACAATTTTCATGTGTCAAGGAAACTTCTGAAATGTAATTACTGAACTGTAGTTTACCATTGACTCATTTGCTGTAACACTTTAGGCTGTACAGTTTGAAAACTAAAATTTATCTGTCAAAAAATCTCTGTCAATCAGGAATTACATCATATAATGTTTATTTGTTTGAGACAATGTAAATAACTGCCAAGCAACTTTCAAATGTTTTCATACAATTTTATTATGTACAAACTTATCATTTCAGAGGTAAGCTAGTCCAAACTAGGCCATTGGAAGCCGTTGTAGTGTCTTGCTCCATCTGGGAAGGCTGCTCTGATGGCGTTCACCACACAAGACGGCAGAGGCTTGCGGATGTGCCACCTAATGATGCCATGGGTCCAACGAATCATCTGCCGATAGGCAAAATAACAAAATTGTCTGCAATATAAAAAATAATAAAATTGTCAATAATGTCACATTAGTTTTAAAGATTTCGCGATACTTAATGTTTATTTCAGTTACTAAGGAACATTCTGATGACTTTTTTAAATGTAATTTTGTACAGTAAACAATTTGTGCTACTCAACATCTTCTTTATTTAAATGTGATACCTTGAAACAAAAGTCTATAGGGTTTATTTGTATTTAAATGCAGCAATAATATTATACATTGGATTTGCAATGTTCATAAATGGCAAAAGTCCCAAATTGAATCAGAAAAAAACTGTTTAGGGAGCTAAACATTAGGCTAATGTAGTTAAATCCATCAGTGGTGTAATTAATGCTGTATCTCTTTATTTAGGCTATATATAAATATAAACCATTTTTAGCTTTAGGTACGGTAGTATATATCTAGAAGTTATTTGGCTAGATATTTGATGTAATAGTCAGAGATGACATACTTGTGTCAAAACAATTTTACATAAAAATGTTCTTACCAGTTAGCATTTAAAAGTCTGTGTGCGATGCCATTTCTTTTCTAAGCTAAAGCATGAACGTTCCCCTCCTGTGATGTCACTTCCGGTTTATAGCTGAGGGCGCTATTTTTAGACAGAGTAGCGAGAGAAGACAAAAAAACGTAGTAGCACATTTTATTTTGAAATATGATCCGTATTTTTGATGAAAATTAGAGTTTTAGACATGTTAGGTTGAAAAGGCTGCTACCGGTACATGTGTTTAAAGTGAAAGACGCCCTTTAAATATAGGTCAGCTTAGAAACAAACAGTCCTGCTTTTAAGTTTAATCAATTTTACTCATCAAAGCCATTTGATGTTCAGTCAATTTTTGTCATGCATATCACAAGATTCTTATTTTTATAATAAAATACATAAAATCAACTGAATTTGTGATTATTTTGGCATATCTGTGTGTGTTAATCGATTAGATGTCCTTTAAACACGAGAAAAGAACTCGCATACATTATTTTGGGGTAAATAAGAGACTGATTTTTCCTCTCCTAGTAGAGGTGGTGCCTACACACGAGGTTATTTGCATATTACATTCATAATTTATGAGCTTAACTCATAACTGATGATTAACAATATACAGGTGGTCCCCGACTTACGAGCGAGTTCCGTTCCTGCGAAGTGCTTGTAAGATGAAATCTAGTAAATCGGGGACTAC
>JBBPBX010004791.1:20934-49565 GCA_038048925.1 Garcialebias charrua
TGACTATTCTAACACTTTAACACATTTTAAAAGAGCATACAGTACATAAAAAAATTAATTTCTTACTTTGAGCGGCAGCTTCTGTCGTCTGTTTGCCTGTTAGCTCCGCTGTTAGCAACGTTGCATTACGTCCGAGCCTCGCAGCTTTCTGTAGCACCACGCAGTTTAAACTCTTTACAGAAAGGACTGTTAGTATCCTAACTTCACACAGAAAAAGTTTTAATAACTTACCGAAAGCCGTCTGCGTGTGCCGCCTTCAGCTGCATCTGTTAGCATTTAGCCCCCCCGAATCCGCAGCTCTGGGCAGTCCGGTTTATCTGCATCTCCAAAAATGCTGTCGGCTTTGTTATTCCAAGTTAGCTCGTTGTCCCCCGATGTCTTCGGCTTCCAGGCCGACATCGATCCGAGCTCCAGGAACCTCTGATCGCACAAAGCCGGCTGTCGAGGCTGCAGCTCCGGTGGGGTCCGCTTTAGCATGTTAGCCTTAGCTCATACCATGAGCTACTGGTCTCGTGCGGTGGGAGCGATCGGCGGAGCGATCACGGCTGCTGCTCCAGGCTTGAGACATTCACAGAGTAACGCAAGTGTTTCCAGCTAATTTATCCGTATGAGGCATCCTCTTATGGGAGAAACAGTCCTCCAAAGCCGGCTGCCGAGTGCCGAGACTGGAACTAGAGAATGGAACTAAATGTAAAATGGCGGAGGCGGCATTTCCGGTTCCTGCAGGAAGTTGTTCAAATAATGCTTAAAATTATATAAAAAATAATAATAATGATACTTTACGTATTTATAAAGCCATTTAAAACAACCACAGCTGCAAAAAAGTGCTGTACACATGAAATTAAGAACATTTAAACACACACAAAAAAAAAGATTTTTTTATTTTTTATTTCACATTTTTATTAATTATGATAATCTCGTAAAGTCGGACGCTCGTAGGTCAGGGCGCTCGTAAGTCGGGGACCACCTGGATTTACAACCCCATATCCTCTACAATGGTGAGAAGCTTGGTCATCTGGGAGGGACTCAGAGTAGAGTCACTGCTTCTCCACGTCGAGAGGAGCCAGTTGAGGAGGCTCGGGCATCTGGTTAGGATGCCTCCAGGACGCCTCCCTGGTGAGGTGTTCCAGGCACGTCCCTACGGGAGGAGACCCAGAAGAAGACCCAGGACACAATGGAGGGACTATGTTTCTCGGCTGGCCTGGGAACACCTTGGGATTCCCCCGGAGGAGCAGGCCCAAGTTGCTGGGGAGAGGGAAGTCTGGACCTCCTTACTTAAGCTGCTACCCCCGTGACCCGAACCTGGATAAGAGGAAGAAAATGAATGGATGGATGGATTTAGTCACTGATTTGCCCGGCCTTTAAAACTCATAGATGTACTACATTGACCCTGATCAGACCTGCCCCACAGAGAAAAGCCCACCGTCTCATTTGAATATAACTGCATGACATAAAAAATTCTTAAAATGAAAAACGGGGTTAAAAAATTAATTTTAAATGAGTTCTCTCTTTTTAGGAGTTCAGCAAATAAATTGTGAGTGACGAAATTTAATTGACAGTAAACGTTACTTATGTTGAAACAGCAGAACTGAATCATTTAATAACAAATCAATAAATTACATCACATGAGGGTAAAGATTGGTCTGATTCTTCTTTCATACACAACTACTGTGGACAGATTTCAATTTAAAAACAACAGACAAGTAAAGTCATATTTACTTAATACTGCAGGTACATTACTTAGAGTTTCTGGCTTCAGAAAATATAAGGAGAAAGTCTAGGAGGAGTAGGAGAGTAGAAATTGAAGTAAAAGTTGTCTAAAGAATGTGTAACCACCTGTGTCGGCCTCAACTCAGTCAAGAGTGATGACGATGGGTTCTAGTTCAGCTTTTCAGCATAAACATTCTTCTCATAGGTTGTTTCACCCGAGAACGGGAGGGATTCTGCAGGTCAGAGAGCTGAAAATGTGAAGGCCATTTTAGGATAGGAGAATAAGATTATGTTCAGAACGAAAGACACCAGTCTCCAGTTATACAGATAACTTGATTTAGACTTTGATTCACATGTTAACATTTCTAAACAAAATCTAGAAAGTGCAACTTGACATATTTTCAACTTTGCCATAGTTCTTTTGACTCATCATATGAAGAAGTGATCACATTGGTACAGCATACTGAAAAATAACATTGTTCATATGAATAACATAAGGTTATCCACCTTATTTTCGTTTTCGCGGCACTACCCATAATTCATAGCGGAAGCCGGGAGTGTACTTCCGCCCGCGGTCCCGCGCTCTTGTTTACGTTTGTGGGGAAACATACTTGCTAGCGATTTATTTATTTATTTACACAAAAGTTTCCTTTACCTCACGTAAATGGAAGCTCATAAGAGGTGGATAATTCCAAGGATGTTTTAAGAAGCTGCGAAGATAAGACGTTAACTGCGAAGATAAGACGTTATCTGTGCTTCAGCTGTCACTGAGCAGTGACAGCTGAGGCACAGATAACATCTTATCTCACTGCTCACGGACAGGCTGACTGGACACACTGTGGAAGGTACATCACTTATATCAGAATATTTAGATCACAGCCAGACATTAATAGTCAGAGTTCAAGTCTGTGCTGTGAATGGAAGCATACATTTAATATAAAATTGGTTGAAAATGTCACAATTGAAATGTACAAAGTTGAAACACATGCTGTTTAATTAACAAGTTGATAAAGTAGTTATATATTTTCTGCAATATTCAAATACAAGATAATATGAAATATGTACATTGTTTTGAGAAAACCATGTGTTGCCATTTAAAGAAGAACCTGTTACATTGTGGTTGAATAAAACAAAAAAAGAAGTCATTTTTCAGTTGATCTCATACATACACTATTACATAAGCTTTTCAACAAAAACATTCATGGTGTATTATATACAAAAGAGAAACATAGAAATTATTTACTCCATATCTAAACATTTCTGTGTTAAGGTCCTCTCTCAGGTCGTAGAATCTTCAACCAGCAGACTCCCAGGACATGGATGGAAACTCGACTTCGTCCAGAAGTTTTGTGCAGTCGTACACACAGCAACAAACGAGTTAAAATCTTCTATAAATAAATCTGCTGTTCATTTACATTTGTTATTTTTGTTGTTATTTCAATAATTAAAATACACTGTTCAATAATGTGAAGTAGTTTCATTGTGATGTCACCCATACTACTCATTGTAATAAACATAAATAAAAACTAAAGGTCCTGATTGTTCTTAGGCCAGTGTTTTTATTCACATGTGCAAAGCAAAAAAACATTCATTTTGCTTATAAGTTTTGATCACCCAGGAGACTGACAAAGTTCAGAATAAAAGCTATAATTATACATTTAAAACAGTTGAAACTGAATACTGTACAATATGACAACTGTGGGTGGTGTTGTCTTAATGAAAATGAATTGGCACAGAATAAAGATCAAAACCAATTCAACAAGCAATGATGGAGACCAGCAAACTGAACAGATTTCTCTTCATGTGGAACTGTCCGATTTCAGCCAACTCCACAGGAATCCAAGGTGTAGATCTGAGACTGGACCCAGGTGTACAAACTTATCTCTGGATGGATCTCGTGGCTTCAATGTTCTGTAAAGTAGAAAAAGAAAACTTGTCTTGTCATAGACAGTGTGTACAGTACAGTATTAGTACTAAAATGAGTAAATAAAGCATTTACTTAATGTAGGATCTTATCTCTGGATGGATCTCGTGGCTTCAGTCTTCTGTAAAGTAGAAAAAGAAAACTTGTCTTGTGATAGACAGTGTGAACAGTACAGTACAGTATTTGTACTAAAATGAGTAAATAAAGCATTTACTTAATGTAGGATCTTATCCCTGGATGGATCTCGTGGCTTCAGTCTTCTGTAAAGTAGAAAAAGAAAACTTGTCTTGTCATAGACAGTGTGTACAGTACAGTATTAGTACTAAAATGAGTAAATAAAGCATTTACTTAATGTAGGATCTTATTTCTGGATGGATCTCGTGGCTTCAGTCTTCTGTAAAGTAGAAAAAGAAAACTTGTCTTGTGATAGACAGTGTGAACAGTACAGTACAGTATTTGTACTAAAATGAGTAAATAAAGCATTTACTTAATGTAGGATCTTATCCCTGGATGGATCTCGTGGCTTCAGTCTTCTGTAAAGTAGAAAAAGAAAACTTGTCTTGTCATAGACAGTGTGTACAGTACAGTATTAGTACTAAAATGAGTAAATAAAGCATTTACTTAATGTAGGATCTTATTTCTGGATGGATCTCGTGGCTTCAGTCTTCTGTAAAGTAGAAAAAGAAAACTTGTCTTGTGATAGACAGTGTGAACAGTACAGTACAGTATTTGTACTAAAATGAGTAAATAAAGCATTTACTTAATGTAGGATCTTATCCCTGGATGGATCTCGTGGCTTCAGTCTTCTGTAAAGTAGAAAAATAAAACTTGTCTTGTCATAGACAGTGTGTACAGTGCAGTATTAGTATTAAAATGAGTAAATAAAGCATTTACTTAACAGATCTGTCATTAAATAATATAAATAAATATAAATAATACTGTACAGTTATATTATTTAATGACAGATTTGTTAAGTAAATTCTTTATTTACTCACATTTTAGTACAAATGTAGCTTCATGTGCACTTTTCTCCTCTTTAATTTACATCATTATTTTAAATGTGCTTTAATAACTCTGGTTTAATGACGGGTCAGGTTTTGAGGCCTAGTCATTGTTGACACGGTCTGTCTTTGAAAAAAGATGTGTAAACTGTCTCAATCATATAACCAGCTAAATAACAGTTTAACTAAAATAACACAGCCAAAAAAAAAGTCCAGGCTCAAGAACCAGCACTTTGTTGTGAGTGTTACCGTCTGGAAGTTAGCCTTTAAAGTAGCTACATGCTAAGCTAACCACAGCATTATCACAGCAGTACAGACGCTAAATCATGAAAAAAACAAAAAAAAAAACAGCTACTAAACAGACGGTTATACTCCGATATTGTTCTGACATGGTTTCACAAAATGATTTATATAGAATATTTTGTTTACCGAACTAAAGTTGATCGGAGCGCGACGTCTTCGAGAGCAGGTCCGAGGCTGAGTCAGACAGAGGAAGGAGCAGCTGACAGCTCCTCCGATGGACGTAGATCCTTCACGTTTACAACAGCGCGTTGCTCAAACGTATACCTGGCTGTAACACCCTCTAACCCAGCAAGAAACAACCCCAAAAATTAAAAAAAACGAGAGAAAATAAACTGTTGTCCCGGCTTGTTTTTCACAGCCAACCACACACTACAGGACTTCCGGGTTCCGGCGGAAGTTTACCAGCGGGAGGGGGCGGCACCGGACTGTCATGGCGGCCTACATGAGCTTTTGGCGAAAGAGGTGGATACTTTGATTATATCTGAATAAAACAAAGTAAAAATGAAGAGAGTCTCTTATGAAATAATGTGTTTTGATTCAAATAAATGTAATAAAAATATTACTGTCCCTTCGGGAATAACTCCCAAAAAGTTCATTACTGAGAGCGTTCAGAGAAGTGTTTCCAAGACGGTTGTATCACTACAGTCCCCCCTTTTGGATGTCATCGCCTGTCCATGGAGATGAGTTCCAACACAAAAGGATACCACCAAATGTCTCTGATCCAGCAAGAGGAAATAATCAAAAATTATAATCCCATAATGTTTTGGAAATTCCATACTGTTCGTAGGTAATCCCATAGCGGAAAGCTTTTAATCCTTTGGAAAACAAAGTCTTATAATCCATAGCGGTAATTCCACAGCCGTAATTCCATATCGATTTGAGTTGTTGACTTCATGAGCAACAATTGTTTCAATAAGCATGTAGAAGGGATCCCTCGATTGATGCAGAGGAGGCGACCCTTGGATGAAGGTTGAAGACCAGCGTTGGTGTAGCTGGTCCCCACATCGAAGGTTGTAGGCTGGTTGGCTTCCAGTCCGTGCCACTCTGGTTCTATGTGTCATGCAATTATGTGGATTTAGGTGGGCTTATGATTGGGATATTACATTAGCCTTACCTATATGCACCTGGTATGTAAGCTATCGTGGTTTAGATCAGCTATAACTACCAATTAAAGGGTGGATCATGCATCAAAAGTTAAATATAGGGATCTACGTCTATAGACGGTTCAGGAGGGCTTCTGTAACGAAGGCCTCTTCTCCCAAACTAATCCTCCATTCATAACCTAGCTTAAAGTTAAACTAAAATAGAAAAGAAAATATAGTTTGGTCTAAATGTCTGTTTTCCTTTAGACGATGACGTAGGGTTTTGTATTCCCTATAAATTTAGAAGTCTATGGCGAGACTCATCAAAATGAATAGATAATCTAAAATAGAATTGATCGAATCGGTTCAAATCAGAAATTGTGAGACCAGTGTAGTTTATGCTACCTAAAGTAGCTTTAAACTACATTGATTCTTCATTGACTGAGGTTTAACAAATGAAAACAGCATGTTGGCATAGTTAAATCCATTTAAGTCTTTAACTTATCATTAATAAAAACCTCTTTTGGCTGGGAGTGTTCAGAAAACAATACCAAGTTTCAATAACAACAAAAGTAGCAATTAAGCAACTAGAAAACAATGTTTTACTGTTTCAACTCACTCCTGTCGTCAGATTCCAACATGCACCACACAATAAAAACAGGTCTTAGCTTTATAACCGATGTCAATTAAATCCAGCAGATTTAAACGATTGTTAAAGTTAGTTTTTTGTTGTGGGTGTTTAGGCTTAGCGTTTCTAAGGTCTAGTGGGAGCCGTTTCTATTCGCAACAAATATAGTTTAAACTGTTTAGTCTAATTACTATCTTGTGTTTGGACGACCTAATTATCCCATGAAGTCTGTGAGTTTCCGAGATCTTTGTCATTTGTTGAGTCATTGAACGCCTTGTAAGGTTTGATCTGATTTCGATGTACCCATGTACCCAAGCCTGTATCCAGGCTTTGATGTCCTCCAGACATGAAAACAGAGGGGCCAGAGAGTTAGAGTCCTTTTTCTGTAGCGAGACATAAATCTGTGTATCATCCACATAACAATGAAAGGAGATCCCATATTTTCTAAGAATAGACCCAAGAGGGGGCAGCTACTGCGTGAAGAGGAGGGGGCCTAATGCCTCTAGTATACCCCGGCGTATGTCTGTGCGTGCGTACTGTCCTCAGAGTTCAGCCCTATACACGAGCATACGTTCTTGTGTACATTCTCGCGCCAAATTCCTGTAGTCATTTCCTTAAGGGGTGGCCGTGGCACAGTGGTAATGGCAATCGACCCCCGATCGGAAGGTTGGAGGTTTGAATCCCGCGTCCGCTCACCATGTGTCGTTGTGTCCCTGGGCAAGACACTTAACCCCGAGTTGCTCCCAGTAGGTCTGGATGGCGCCTTGCAAGGCAGGCTACCACTACCGGTGTATGAATGTGTGTATGAATGGGTGGATGGCTGGTATTGTAAAGCGCTTTGGGGCTCCTCACAGGGGGCTGGAAAGAGCTATATAAATAAGCTCCATTTACCATTTAATTTCTTCTTCTCCGCTATTCTTTCAGTCATGTCCTTGAACGTCCTTGTATCCTTTCATTGACGTATCATATACATTTCTGTTTTCTTATCTCCTCGAAGAGCTACTCTTCAAAATTTGCATCTATTTTCATTCACAAAGCAGGAAATGCGGACTGTGTTGCTCAAAAAACAGTTTGATGTGGACACAATTACGGGCACACAGTTCTGTGCCGTTTATTGTGCGACACCACGTATGCGTATACGGTTATAAAAATTGAGCTATGCGCGTACATACCACGCACGTGGGAGTATAATGGGGGCTTAAGACTGAGCCCTGTGGAACTCCACACAAGAGGGGAGTAGAGGAGGACATGTGATCACCAAGGCAGACACAGAAAGTATGCTCCGCTAAGTAGGACCTAAACCCGTCCAGTGCTGCACCGCTGACACCCCCACCCCCACCCCCCATTGCTCCAAACGACAAAGTAAGATGTCATGGTCCACGGTGTCAATAGCAGATGATAAATCTAAAAGCAGGAGGACAACAAGTCACCAGAGTCCGTTGTTAAAAGCATGTCATTAAAAGCCTTTAATAGAGCAGATTCTGTACTTTGTAGAGCTTTAAAACCAGACTGTAAAACTCGAGAACGTTCTGTTCTTTCAAATACGCTGATAGCTGGTTGTACACCACCTTCTCGAGAATTTTTGAAAGAAATGGACGGTTGGAGATCGGCCTGTAGTTAGCAGGAACAGAGGGGTCAAGAGTGGGTTTTTTAATGAGAGGCTGGACAGCTGCATGTTTAAAATTTCCAGGGACCACACCAGAGGACAGACTGCTGTTCAGAAGAGCAAGGACTGAAGGAGCTACAGTGACAGAAACCTCTTTGAATAAACAAGGAGGAACAGCATCACTTGGAGAACCTGTTCACTTTAAATGACTGACCACCTCCTGCAGAGACAACAGAGTCGCAGGTTCAAAGCTGTCAAAAACAGCTGAGCAGGGCACAGAGACTGAGGGGTCATGAGCAGAAGATGAGATCTGGGCCCTGGTGGAAGTGACTTTCTCAACAAAGAAACTTAGAAAGTTTTCACATGCAGCAGGTGAGGGTTCATTACAGTTAGTTTGTGGTGCATTGAGAACAGAACCAATAACTTTAAATAGAACACGAGGACTGTGACTGTTTGATGCAATCACATTTGACAGGTATTTTCTTTTGGCATCTTTCACAGTTTTTTTTATATAGTGACGCCAGCAGTCCTTTAATATTTGAAACAACACCTGTAATTTGTTCGCTTTCCACCTGCGCTCGGCTCTGCGACACTCTATCCTGGCCGCCCTGTTGTCCAACCACGGTTCACACTTGATTTTAGGAAACGTTAACACATTTCATACACACCATCTTTGTGTTGACATCATCAGATAGTTTACAAACCTGGCTCCTCTTCATGTTCCCCCAACAGCAACCTGGAAAGAAGAGGATTATTACTGTTTTATTGCTGATCCTAAGGCACACACTGCATGCTCTTACAGAGATACATTTACCTAACACATTGTGTCATTGTGTTCCGTCAGTGAGGACTGAACTTGGAAAAAGGTCCATCTCCTTCTCTGGTCCTGTTTCCTGGAATATCTTACAAAAAGATGTGAAGCTCTCGGCCTTCACCCCTTTAAGTGGTTTTAAGAATCTGCTGGAATCCTGGCAAAAACCAATGCAGATATTATTATAAATAAAAGTTATTATTATTATTATTATATGTTCCGGTTTTTGATTTTCGTTTTGCTAGTTTTGATTTTTTTATTTATTCTGTATTTCTCTCTTATGTTGTCTATTGTTTATTGTTTAAGGAAATTCTACCATTGCTGTTCATCATTCTTTAGATTGTAGCAGGTCGCTCTTGTAAATGAGTCCACGAGGCTTTATGATATTTACCTGACTAAATAAAGGTTGAATGAATTGGTGCACTGGGTGTCGTCCTCTTCTGGATCTCCCTTACTGTAGTTGCTGTAGCTGTGGTCCTTGGCCTGTGCTGTCTTCATTGTATATGTGGTACTACAAGCACCTTCTCCAGCTCCTGTTGGAAGATGTGCCTCTTGTACAGCTTTGACATATCTGAAAAGATTTCTGTCCACATGACAAAATGTGTTGTAGGCTGATACATCGTGTTGTAAAAGATGACCAGCGGCCAACGAGCGGCCATTCGCCTGGTGCTGTAAGAACCTGTGGCTTGGTCAGTTATTCCCCCGCCCCACTTTAGTGGCCTTGTAGCCAAGGATCATACAGTACCTGTTTTTTGGTCATCTTGTGTGCTGATTTCAGCATTTTAGTGCAAAGGGCTCATGAACTCATAGCACTTTGAGATTTGTATTAATGAAAAGTGCATTATAAATGGAATTCATTATTATTATTATTATTATTATGAACACAACATTTTTCCCTTTTTAGGGCAACCAGGGTTGTTCTGTTTGTGAAGGAAAACATGAAGACTGAGGGATCCTGTTCTTTGTTACCAGCAGCTCAGCAAAGAGTTCAGCTCTGTTCTTTCAGACTGTTCAAACCATTGTGAGCTTTCTCTTTAGACGTTTCTGTTTCACTGTCATTATTGAAGATATTTATGTTCCTCTCCCCTGCTGAGTGTCCACTAGTAAGGCGTTTACCCTCAGAAGCAGAAAAAATCATATTAACATCTGCATTCTCCGGTTTACTAGTGAAGGAAAAAGAATAGGGAGAGGATGTGAATCTGTGTGTTTGATGTGAAGTATGTCTCACAGTTGACCCATTGTACTTTCCACTATGACCCAGACAGTATCTGTGTAATATACTGATGGGGTTGCACATATTTAAAATGAACCATTTTCATTTGTATATGTTGATTATACTTATTAAGGCAAGGAGAAGAAGTTTCATACAGAAAATACTTTCAACGTTTAAAAAAAAAATTAAACTTTAAAACAGTTCAGTTTTACTAATTTTAACGGGGGTGGGGGGTTAAGCACATGTAAGAAGGTGTGTGTCATAAATCTCTAATAAATACAATCAGTAAATGTGAAAATAAACATGCTGTGAAGCACATATAGCTGCCACCCAGTCTTTCTATTTGCATACAGTACATGTGCACGCTCTGTCTTCATGAGCTGAGGACAAATACATGTGAATGTCAGGCTACTCCGTTACAAAGATCAACAAAGGCAAAGTTCAGACTGATTCTTTACATTTATGTTTAATGAGAAACAACATCCTGTTATAGAAAACTAAACTAACCTAACTTGCAATAATAATTTACTGTGGTTTTTTTTTTGTGTTTTTTTTTTTACTGATGACCCCTCCCACTGCTTGCTTATACTTCTGAGTTGTCTCACTCTCAAAGGACACATCTTTGACTTTCAACACTGTTTGAAGATCATGAGGCTGTTAGATATTTTGCTGCAGTACCTCCATTCTTTTTCTCTGCTTGGGGGTCTTGCTGTTTTTTTGCTCTTTTATTTGACCTTTTTCTTTACTAAAAGTTTCAAAAATTCCAAGATGGAACCACCAGGACCCAGAACTCTTCCTTTCTTAGGAAACCTGCTGCAGCTTGACCTGAAGAAACCCTACCACACGTTAATGGAGGTGAGAAGTTTAGAAGTTTTATAGAGCAGATCTTTGTTTTCAGTTCTGTTGTGCACAAAGTCACAAAAAGTATTCTTTTGTTAGTTCTCCAAAAAATATGGATCAGTCTTCACGGTGTATTTTGGACCCAAAAAAGTTGTGGTCCTGGCAGGATACAGGACAGTGAAGGAGGCACTTGTTTCCTATGATGAAGAGTTTGGAGAGAGAGATGTGATACAAATTTTTGATGAAGTTAACCAAGGACACGGTAAGACAGAACTGTTTTAATATTTTTGGCTTTAGCAAAAAAAAAATTTAACCTGTCATATCAAATAAATCCTTTATGTTTATTTCGAGGGGTGTTATGGACCAATGGTGACACGTGGAGAGAACTGCGACGCTTCTTGTTAACCAACTTGAGAGACTTTGGAATGGGCAGGAAGGCATGTGAGGACAAAATCACAGAGGAATGTCAACACCTTATTGAAAGTTTTAAAAATTACAAAGGTAAAAACAAATGTTTGTGTGTTTTATTTTGATTTAATATTTATTTATACAGGCTAGTTTCATTGATTCACAAAGACTCGTTTTCAAGAGACCTGTTTTAAAAAAAGAACACAGATGAGGTATAGACAACAATAAAAACAATTAAAATAAAAAGTGTTTTGAAAACAATAAAATCAACAAGGTAAAATACTATAAACAAGAATATATTTGAGGAGGGTGGTGAGAACAGCAGAGAAGATCATTAAGACAACCCTCCCATCCATCCAGATCATTGTTCTCAGACGCTGTCTGACCTGAGCCAATAAAGTCAAAAGAGACAACTCACATCCACGATATGGACTGTTGACTCTGTTGACCTCTGGCAGAAGCTACCGCAGCCTGAGGACCAGAACCATCAGGTTCTCCAACCCACAAGCTATTAGACTGCAGAGTTCAGGGGCCTCATGTACAAAGACTTGCGTGGACTTCTTACTGAAAAGTGACGTACGGTCAAATCCAGAAAACGGCGTACGCACAAAAAAATCCAGATGTATCAAACTGTGCGTACGCCGGAATCCACGCACATTGCTTTTGTACATCACAATCAACGTGGAATTGAGCGCACATGACAGAGTGGCCGACTCCGCCTTTGACACGCCTCCATATAAATATGCAAATTCATTTAAATATGCCCTGCACCAGAGGAATGTCGTCATTGCTCTATTGCAAATCATGTCGAAACGTGGAAAAAAGAGGAACTTCACGGACTGTGAACTGGAGACACTTCTGAGTGAGGTAGAGAGGCACGGAAAAAGGTTTTGTTTGGCACGCGTAGGCAAGGGGGGTTCGGGGGGTTCGAACGAACCACCCACTTTTAAACGAGAAGTTGACCAAGCTATTCTAACATGCTTAGATAGGTCACTGGGAAGCGCGTTTGCCTTCCGTCCCAAAGATAATGAGTTCAATTCTCACATGGTACAAGTTTTTTTTTTTAACTCATTCCAGATTTAAAGAACATAAGAAAACTATTTAAAAAAAAAACAGAAAATAAAACAATACATGAAATGAAAGGAAGCAGAAGATGTCTTGTTGTTTTGTCAATAGTTTTCTTGTGTTTTTTAAATCTGGAATGAATTAAAAAAAAAACGTTGTACCATGTGGGAATTGAACTCATGAGGTTTGGGATGGAAGGCGAACGCGCTTCCCAGTGACCTATCTAGGCATGATAGCATAATTTGGTCAACTTCTTATTTAAACGAACCGTACCTCATAAGGCCATTGTTGTCAATATTGTTGCCACTATTTTGCACATGCTTTTGTATCCACTCATCTAATTGCATCCATGTGGATGTAATAATTGTTAATCATGTGTGTTTGGTGGGAATAATTATTATTTTCACATCATGAACAGTTTCTCAGAATCACCTGTAAGTGTCGCCAATGGAACCAAAACCACAGAAACGTGCGTACGCCAGCCTTGGAGTTGCCGTGGGTCTGCGCACATTTCCACGTTCAGTTCTGTTTTGATACATACGGAGTTTTGCGTGGAAAATGGCGTACGCAAGGTTTTTGTGCGTACGCACCGTTGATACATGAGGCCCCAGGTCACTAATGAAGTGACCACCATAGAAAACACACACACAGCCACAAACTTTCCTCAACGCCAAAGTCTATAAAATTCATGTAAACAATGTACTCCTACACTGCTGTGGAGAAATGAAATGAAATTTTGTTCACTTTTGCAAGGTGAACTCAATTGTAAAATTTTGAATAATAAATTTTATATGTATATATTTATATTTGGTTGGGTTTTTCTAATGACCTTATCAAATGTAGACAATTCCTTAAAAATAAAATTGGACAACTTCAGATCTTTTTGCAAGGTGTTCCAGGTTATAGGAGAAAATTAAGAACAGGCTTTTTTGCCAAGTTCCGTCCACAATGAGGGAACGCTATAAGTAATGATGTCCTGAGAGCGCATGTTGTAACTGCACTGATGACATGACATGTGGGAGGAGATATAAGAAGGTATCAGACCAAGGAGTGATTTATAAATCAAGATGAACCAGTGTGAGAGCCTACATGTAGATAATGATGACCAACTGACGCAGCTGCCATGGTGTCCCCGTCAACAGTGAGATCACCTTTGGCAACCACGCTTTCTGTGGCCACCTGGGAGCTATCAGTATCAGGGAGAGAGCTCCCCTGCATATATGTTCCAGCGTCGCCTGAATCAGGGGAATGGGAGGGAACGCATAATACAACCTCCCCGATGGCCAGTTGTATGCCAGGACGTCTGTCCCCAGCGGTGCATCCGTCTCCCTTATCGAATGATACAGGGTGCAGTGCGTATTGCTGCTGTAAGCTAACAGATCTACAGTGGCCCTCCTGTACCGTGCCCAGATCTAGTCCACGATGCGCAGGTTCAGCCGCCACTCCGAGGGGAGGAGGGGCCCTCTTGAGAGGGCGTCTGCCCCGTGATTTAGCTCGCCCAGGACGTGGGTCACCCTCAGCAACAAGAACTGGGAGCTGCAGTATATGAGCAGCTTCTGTGTCAACCTGAGGAGGGATTGGGACCTTGTCCCACCCTCTCTGTTGATGTAGGATACCGTGGTCCTGTTGTCTGATTTTATCAGGACATGTTGTTGTGCAACCAGCCCCTTCTTGTAAAAGTGTTTCAGAGACAAAAACAGTGCTCTCAGTTCCAGGAAATTTATGTGGAGCTTGGCCTCCTGCTGTTTCCAGACCTTTTGGGCATACTGGTTTCTGCAGAGACCTCCCCACCCTGTTTTTGATGTGTCTGTGGTGACCAGGAGCCTCATGTACAAAGACTTGCGTGGATTTCTCACTGAAAAGTGCCGCACGGTCAAATCCAGAAATCTGCGTACGCACAAAAAAATCCAGATGTATCAAACTGTGCATACGCCGGTATCCACGCACATTGCTTTTGTACATCACAATCAACGTGGAATTGAGCGCACATGACAGAGTGGCCGACTCCGCCTTTGACACGCCTCCATATAAATATGCAAATTCATTTAAATATGCCCTGCACGTTAGGAATGTCGTCTTTGCTCTATTGCAAATCATGTCGAAACGTGGAAAAAAGAGGAACTTCACGGACTGTGAACTGGAGACACTTCTGAGTGACGTAGAGAGGCACAGAAAAAGGTTTTGTTTGGCACGCTCAGCGCACAACAAACCGTCCACTCTTAAATAAAAAGTTGACCAAGCTATTCTAACATGCCTGAATAGGCCAGTGGGTAGCGTGCCTGCCTTTCGTCCCAAACCTCATGAGTTCGAATCCCGCATGGTGCAACGTATTTTTAAAAAAAAAATTCATTCCAGATTTAAAGAACACAAGAAAACTATTTAGAATGAACAACATGAAATGGAACAATACATGAAATGAAGGCAAAAGAGGATTTCTTGTGGTTTTTTTTTTAAATGGTTTTCTTGTGTTCTTTAAATCTGGAATGAATTAAAAAAAAAGACAAACGTTTTCATTTAAATATACCCTGCAACAGAGGAATGTCGTCTTGTCCCATCATTAGGGATGGGAACCGAGAACCGGTTCTGTAACAGAACCGGTTCTTAAAAGTCCAATTCCATGGAATTGTAGGATGCGCGTTTTAACGATTCCGCTTACCGGTTCTGCAGACTCATGGTGGTGACGTATATAAGCGCTGACTGAAAGCGCTGACTCATGGTGGTGACGTATATAAGCGCCGACATCACAGACATGCGCCGGGGTGTAGTTCACATGTGGTTTTCAAAATGGCGTCGCGGAGGAAGCGTTCAAGCGTTTGGCTTCACTTTACCAAAAAAGATGAGAACAGGGCTACTTGTAACGTATGTAGCTCCTCCATAACAATAAAGGGAGGAAATACTTCGAACATGCAGAAACATTTGGCCACGCAGCATGCCGTGACTCTCAACAAATGTACCGTTTTTTAACACGCTGCTCGGAGGAGAAGGAAGTGGAGAGAAAGCGTCCACCTCCGGTGAAAATGTTACAGCAGGTAATGTGTAATTCTTTCATTTGTTACATTTTAGCTATACTGCTTCCACTGTAAAGAAAATCAGCACTCGAAGAAGTATTTGAAGAAGAGGACAGAAAGCTTATGGCAATCCAGCAGCAGCAGCCCTCCATGTCCGTAGCTCAGAGACTTGATCGTGAAATCCAACTATACAGAAGCC
Organism: Garcialebias charrua; assembly: GCA_038048925.1. NCBI lineage: Eukaryota > Metazoa > Chordata > Actinopteri > Cyprinodontiformes > Rivulidae > Garcialebias > Garcialebias charrua. Next base: position 36,733 of record JBBPBX010004791.1, read on the forward strand.
TAACACCAATTCCAACAAAGGACAGCCCAACCCTCTGGTGGTGGATGAAGAAGGACACACTGCCACTATTATCATCTTTTGCAGAGAAATATCTCTGTGTACAAGCATCCTCCACCCCATCTGAGAGGGTGTTCTCCACAGCTGGGGATACCATTAGTCCTGAAAGATCCCGTATCCTTCCTGAAAAAGCGGACATGTTAATATTTCTAAACAAAAATTGCTAGTTTGTTTTTTGTTTTTGTTGAGAAATATCTCTGTGTACAAGCATCCTCCACCACATCTGAGAGGGTGTTCTCCACAGCTGGGGATACCATTAGTCCTGAAAGATCCCGTATCCTTCCTGAAAAAGCGGACATGTTAATATTTCTAAACAAAAATTGCTAGTTTGTTTTTTGTTTTTGTTGATGAAGTTTTATTTGTTAGGCAATGGCATACTACATATTTTTGGTTTGGTTTTGGTGAAATATTAAATTCTTTATGAACACAAATGGTTTACTATAATTTTTTTACCCAAATGAGAATTGATAACAGAATTGATAAGGAATTGAATCGTTAAAGGACATCGATAACGGCATCGATATTGATAATTTCTTATCAATTCCCATCCCTACCCATCATGCATCATGTTCTTCAACTGCTGAAACAGCAAAATATGAACAAAAAACAAGAATTTAAGCTGTGCATAACTATTCAGTCTTTCTTTTTTTTATATTTTTTGCAGGTTGTATTCTGATTGCGTCCATGTGGATGTAATAATCGTTAATCATGTGTGTTTGGGTGGAATTATCTTTATTTCCCCATCATGAACAGTTTCCAGAATCACCTGTAGGTGTCGCCAAAGGAACAAAAACCACAGAAACGTGCGTACGCCAGCCATGGGGCTGGCGTGGAAATGTACTTGGATGCGCACATATTCACGTTCAGTTCAGTTTTGATACATACGGGGTTTTGCGTGGATAGTGACGTACGCAAGGTTTTTGTGCGCACGCACGGTTGATACATGAGGCCCCAGGACTCAAGATAATACTCTCCCCAGCGTGACGCCTGTCCTAAGCACTGAAGGGGCCTTCCATGGCTCCAGAGACTTCATAGACTCTAGACTGATCAGTATCCCCCTCGTTCGTCTGGGAGGGGGCAGGATACATTTGTTTGTTGAACCATATCTGTAGTGGGCACATTTTTAACAAGGTCTGAGGCACGCAGACAATGGTTGCTGCCAGGAGGCCCAAGAGACGCTGGCACAGTTTGAGGGGCACTCTCTGGCCTTGCTGAAAACGTGCTAGGCAGAGGTGGAGGGATGAAACCGTGCCTCGGAGAGCCTTGCTCTGTACAAAATGGAGTTGATCTATACTTCCAAAAATATGGTAATCTTAGATGGGGTCAGATTGCTCTTCTCCAGGTTTATAACAAACCCCAGTTCTTCCAGGTGAGACATCACCCTCTCTGTGTACTACTGTGCTTGGGCTTTGTTGTGTCCAAGAATGAGCAGATCATCTAAATAATTGAGAACTCTGACCCCTTGACCCCTCAGTGGGGTCAAGGCCTCGTCCAGGCATTTTGTGAATGATCTGGGGGCATTTTTTAATCTGAAAGGTAACGCCAAAAACTCGAACGTTGTGTCCTTGAAGGCGAAGCTGAGATATTTTCTGCGGCAAGGTAGGATGCTCACGTGAAAAAAAGCGTCTTTCAGATCCACTGTACAAAAGCAATCCCTCAGTCTTACTGACTTGATTACTTGTCTGATTGTCAGCATCCTGAATTTGTATGTTTTTATCCTCTTGTTCAGATTCCTGAGGTCTAGGATAGGCCGCAAGCCCTGGTCCCGCTTTGCGACCAGGAAATATTTGCTGTAATTGCCATTGTTTACATCGTGAACAGGGACCACGTTTATCACTCCTTTTATCCCTCACAATGTGAGCACGGTCTGGGCCTATGGAGGACACCAGTATCCCCGTGAAGGGAGGTGGCCGCTTGTGGAACTGCAGCCGGAGACCCCGGCTGACAGTGGACATGACCCACATGTTTGGACTACATGTACTCCAGGCCTGAGCGTGTGCACCCAGTCTGAAGGGCATGTGTATTCTGGGTTGTTTGTGTGTCAAGGGGATAGGAGGGAAGAGAGTAGCACCCACCCGTTCGCCCTTTGACAAGCTGACCTGTCCTTCAGCAGTAGCCAGAGTGTCTGCCTATGGTAGACAGACTCTTGGCTTCCTGCTGAGGCTCATTGTCTGTCCTGACATTTTGTGTCTCATGAGGAAGAGGGGGTGTTGTCCCTCTCCCTTTACTGACACTGTTTTCATAAAAATGGTGCTGTTTTTTTTTTGAGTCAACACACAGGAGATTATGAGCTTCTGAGACTTTATTGTTGTGTTTTAAAGAACCGTTTGTCTTTTTTACACTCACATCTGAGTGATGGAGAGAGTACCTTGAAAATGGCGAAGCGGTCTTGCATCAGGACGGCTTCTGCTTACGGTCCCGGTTCGCCGAGCATGACCTTGGTGGACCGGCCTGGCGCAGAACAAACCTGTTCCTCGCCCAGGCATGGCCAGCCAAGGGCGGCCCTGTTGCTGGTTTTGGTCGATGCTCTGCATCGAGTGCTGGCCTCTTTTGCGGGGGACGGCGTTTGGCTTAGTGGTGTAGAGGTTGCGCACCCCTGCTTCCACTGGCGTCTCTGGGAGGCATAAAAAGCTTTCTCGGCATCCCCTCGCGCAGGACCTAAGCCTGTTTTCTCCTTTGTTCCAGCCTGCTCTGAATTCTTTCCAGAGCCCCCCTCCCCCCCACCCCGAAAAGTCCCGTGGGCTCGATCGGGTGATGGAGGAATGGGTTCCACTGGCCTTCTGGCAGGTCCGTCAAAGTTAGCCACAAATGGCGCAGAGCGATGACAATCTCGGCCATTCTTTTCCCCTGAGCGATGGCCGCCGTGCCCATCAGGCGGAGGACAAGGTCTGTCGCCTTGCGGGCCTCCTCCAGGACCTCGGCTGTCTTCTTCTTGTTGGAGATCTGTTACAGCTCCTGTAGCATTTCGGCCAAGTAGGCTTGCATCATAGCTGAAGCGTTCATGACGTGGACCGCGAGGCCTTGTGCTCGGTAACATTTCTCGAGCTGCGAGGCTGAGACATGGCAGGCCTTGCTGGGCAGAGTTGGCCTGGAGCCCGATGTTCTGGGGGTAAATGGGCTGCCAGCGTGTCCTCCATCTGTGGGATATTGGCCATTGCTGCAGCCTCCATGCCAACAACGTCCAGGAACTGAGCGAGAGGCAAAGTCAGTGGAGCCCTGGGTTCAGCCCAGGTACGAGTCAGCTCCGTCTGGAAGTCGTGAAAAATAGGCATCCTGTGCCTCGTGGCCGACTGCTGATGGCGAAGAAGTAGTTCCCCGCCAACCTCGTTACCTGTTGTCGGGGGGGTGTTCTGGCCAGTTGATCCGCAACATGTCAGCCGCTCTGTGACACAACTCGAACAGAGCGGGGATAGAGACATCAGTCTCTGGATGAGTCGCCGTTGAGTTCTGGGAGAAGTCCACATCTTCTCTTTCATCCTTGTTTTCAGCTTCGTCATCCGTTAGCTCGCCCGAGGCTGTTAGCAAGAGCTCGTCTGCTCGTAACATGTGTCGAACTCGACGGTGGAGTCCCCCACGGGGGCCACCAGTTCCATGCTGTCACCCCAGTCAGCGTGGCCGCTGTCTTCTAGCTCGACAGCCTCAAGCTCCGCGGTGGGAGTGAGTGCCTCGATAAGGTTCGGTTCTCGTACCACCATCGCAAGCCATCGCAAGCTGGCTTTGACCACAAAGTCCATGCGTCTCTGTCTCACGGCCTCATGTATCTGGCTGCAGTGAGGGCAAGACTCGGGGGAATCCAGCACTGTCTTTACGTGTAGCATCCCTAAGCAGACGGGACAGGCCTCGTGGGTGTCTGTCGCTGAGAGGGAATTACCACATCCGCTGGGGCAGGCTCGGGAGCCGGGGCTCACTGGCTTGCTGGTCTTGTTCGAATTTTTCGACTTCCTCTTTCCCTTCTCGGGAGCCATGGCTGAGAAGAGTCGTCGAGTCGTAGCTTGTTAGCCGTCTGCTAACGTGGTCCGAAGACGTCCTCTCGTCGATCCGCTCTCGTCGCCTAGCCTGCTAGCTCGTTAGCTACAGGTAGCGTGTGGCGCAGTTAGCGTCTCAGAGCTAAGCTGCGAAGAGAGCAGAAGAAAAAACCTTGAAGTTAACTATAACGACACTGGGCTAGCTTCCGCTAACCCAAGTGCTCGCAGGAAAGTTCTCTGTAACGCTCAGGGCAAGGAGCGAGCTCACCTCCAGTCGAGCGATCCAGTCACAGAGAGTCCCACAAAGTTCAGGTGTGAAGCGAGGTGAAGGGCAAAAAGAGAATGAAGGTAGGGTGTCAGCCCCTTTTATGCAAAGAGGGTGGGGCCTCATTGCTGACGTTGACACCAACCTGTCATTTTCAAGGCGTGATTGTATTACTTCAGATGAACTGCGCGGGGGCGCAATTCCCATAGTCAATGTGTTGCACCGAGTGTACTGACTGAAAAGGGAACTGATGGTTCTTCAGAAACTGTTAGGGTTGTTCACATCTGTAGAAACCAAATGTGTAAACCAGTGTATACTAACAAAACAGTTTTTTTTTTACATATTCTTTGGGCAGCACGGTGGCACAACTGGTAGAGCTGCTGCCTCTCAGCGAGAAGGTTGCCGGTTCAAATCCCGGTCCGGGGGCCTCTCTGGGTGGAGTTTGCATGTTCTCCCCGTGCATGCGTGGGTTTCCTCCGGGTACTCCGGTTTCCTCCCACAGACCAAAAAACATGCTTGTTATGGTGTGGTCACACCGAGCAGCGTTTTTACCTCCGAAAACGCTCCTCACGCACGGAAGTGGACGCGCTACCCAGTGTTGTCCAAACTGTAGTGTTGCGGCGGCTTCGTTGCTGTGGCGACGGGGTGTGGGAGGAGCTTACCGGTATACAGAGTGCACTCCGCCAGGCGAGGAGCCTTTTATTTCCGTCTCTGTCGAGCAGACTTGACTGGTCGTGAAGGAATTGTCGCGAACACACAGCTACAATGAGTTTCTCTTCCATAGTCCACGAGCTCGCGAGTCTTTTCTTTTTTTTCCGACAAACAATACGTCACATAGTGCGCGCGCACCCTCGTTTCCGCGTCACATAGGGACTCTCCCACTGCCCCCTCTCTTCTGCCCCCCGACTCTCCCTGATTGGTTGACACACCAACCAATCAGGTGGAGTTGAGCGGCGTTTGAAAGTTTGAACCGCGAAATCTTCAACATGTTGAATGCTCGGTTTGGAGGTGGAAGCCGGTTCACGTGCACGAAAAAACGCTACTCAGCACGCTCAACACGCACGCGACCTGACGCCAGACGCCAGGAGGTGCCTGGAAGTGCGTCCACCATTGACTTTACATGGAGGCTGGAAGCTTTGGAGGTAAAAACGCTGCTCGGTGTGAGCACACCATTAGGCTGATTGGTGACTCTAACTTGACCCTAGGTGTGAGTGAGAGAGTGAATGGTTGTTTGGTGTGAGTGAGACAGGTCCCTCTTGTAAATGAGTCCCCGTGACTCAACGAGGCTAGCCTGTATAAATAAAGGTTGAATGAATGAATGAATATTCATTTATTTATGGTTCTTTCTTTCTTTCTTTTACTCAGGAAAAGCTTTTGATACAACCCAGTCCTTGAACTATGCAGTCTGTAACATCATTTCATCCATGATCTATGGAAGAAGATTTGAATATTATGACCTGGAATTTACATCAATGGTAGATCGAATGCACACAATGGCTAAAATTGCCGGCACCCTTTCAATGCAGGTATGACTGTGCAACTTTCTTTGTTTTTCTAAAGTCTTTATTCTGCAAAAAAAAAAAAAAAAATCTAATTATGATCAAGCTTCTCTTTTATAAAGAAAAATCTGGACAAAAATAAAATAAATTGTTTCATCATGTTTGTTACTGACACAATGAATTTAAAATATTTTACAGGTGTACAATGCATTTCCATCCCTTTTTAAGTGGATCGCCAACAGGAAGGAGATATTCAAGATACGTGCTGCCAACAGGAAACAAAACTTTATCCTCTTTGATCATTTGAAAAAAACCCTGAACCCACAGATGTGCAGAGGTTTTGTGGATGCCTTTCTGGTCCACAAGAAAAAACTGGAGGTTTGTATTTTTACTAAAATGATGTTTATGAACAGAAATATGAAAAGGCTGTAGTAAAATACTATATGTGGTATGGGTCATGTATTTGTTAATACATCATGATTGACAAAGAAGTTGATGGCAGTGTGGTGAGGAGAAAATAAATCACTTTGCAAAATAGTGCCCTGCACAATTTCTGAGACTTTTTTGCGACAGTAGCGTATTGTACAATGGGTCAATGTACAGTAGTCAATGATGGCGGTTTGACATTTGCTGGCTCACTCTGTCGTGTGTTTTCAATGTTGTACACAACACACTATAGTCAACTTTAATACTCATGTATATTTGGGATTGGGACGGTGTAAGGACCGACTGAACCCAGAGTGTTACGAGACCAGAACAGAGGCACAACTCAGAGTAACAATTATTCACAGTGTTTATTATGTACAGGTGAAATGGAACACTTGGGGTCTTGGGAGTGCCTGGAAGAGAGAACAGGGTCAGGGTCCTTCTGGTGGGATAGGTGGATCAAAAACTGATGCTCTGTTTGTTATCTTACAGGGGGATGTTGGGTCGAGGTTCTGAAAGGACTCAGGACTCCAGAGTGGTTTGGCAGGCGAGTGGCAACAAGGCAGGAACTGGCAGAACGGGAATCAGGATCCAAGGATTCACAAAACTGTGGACACAAGATCAAAAGGTAAGAACTCTTATCAGATTGATGTTCACTGGCTGAAGTCATAAATACCGATTGTGGTACAATGCTCCAGCATTGGATCTCACTGGACTGCAGCCTTAAGTAGTGGAGCTCCTCATTAGATGGATGACCGTCAGCTGGTGTCAATTGGCGGCCATCTTGGAAAGGGCTGCAGACAATGGGATTCCGACAGTACCCCACCCCCCTCAAGAAACGCCTCCGGGCGGTCCGCGACGCTTCTCCGGGTGGGCGTTGAAGAAGGCAGTAATGAGGCTGGGATCCAGGATGAACGAGCGGGGAATCCAAGACCGCTCCTCAGGTCCATAACCCTCCCAATCAACCAGGTATTGAAAACCTCGACCACGGCGACGAACGTCCAAAATGGCCCGGACAGTGAAGGCCGGGTGGTTGTCGATCAACCGGGCAGGAGGAGGAAGGTCGGAGAGCGGGCACAGAGGGCTCTCGGAGACCGGCTTGACCTGAGAGACGTGGAACGTGGGGTGAATCCGCATAGACGAGGGGAGTTGAAGACGAACCGCAGACTGGTTGACAATCCTCGTGATCGGGAAAGGTCCGATGAAACGAGGAGCCATTTTCCTCGAGGTGCCCCTAATAGGAATGTTTCTTGTGGAGAGCCAAACTTTCTGACCCACCTTGTACACAGGAGCCGTAGAGCGACGGCGGTCAGCATATGTCTTATTCTGAGCAGCCGTACGTGAGAGAGCCGCCTTTGTCTCCCGCCAGACCCGCCGGCAACGGCGGAAGTGGTGCAGGACAGACGGAACCGGAACGTTGATCTCCTGACTGGGAAACAAGGGGGGAAGGTATCCAAGAGAAGCCTCAAACGGGGACATACCTATGGCAGAGGACTTGTGAGCGTTGTGGACATACTCAACCCAAATCAGATGCTTGCTCCAGGCCGAGGGGTTACGTTCGGCGACGCACCGGAGGGCAGTCTCAAGTTCCTGATTACACCGCTCAGCCTGACCATTAGATTGAGGGTGATAGCCCGAAGTGAGGCTGGTTGTAGCCCCCAAATTGGTGCAAAAACTCTTCCAGACCTGCGAGATAAACTGGGGTCCCCGATCCAACACAATGTCGGAGGGGATACCATGAATGCGGAACACATGTGTGACAAGAAGGTGAGCCGTCTCAGAAGAAGAGGGAAGCTTGGGTAGGGGAATGAAATGAGCAGCCTTCGAAAAACGGTTGATGACGGTGAAGATGGCGGTATTACCTTCAGAAGGGGGTAGACCCGTGACAAAGTCTACAGCAATATGAGACCAAGGACGGCCGGGCGTGGGCAAGGGTTGGAGGAGTCCGGCAGGAGGCTGATTACCAATCTTGTTCCTAGCACAGGTCGGACAGGCTGAAACATAGGACTTGACATCTTGGGTGAGTGTGGGCCACCAGAAATGAGTCTTAACCAAAGAGAGCATACGGGAGGTGCCAGGATGACAGGACAGTTTGTGTGAATGAAGCCAGTCCAATACCTTACCCCTCATGTTGGAGGGAACGAAAAGTCTGCCGGGGGGACCTGTGCCAGGGTCAGGTTCAGCCTTTTGAGCGTCCATTACTTCCATCTCGATGGGCCAGGTGAGAACTCCCACGACAGAGACGGGTGGAATAATGGTTTCCTCAATGTCCGGAGAATCTGGGGAAGAGAACTGACGGGAGAGAGCATCTGGTTTAACATTCTTTGAGCCAGGTCTGAAAGTCAGAACAAAGTTAAACCGGTTAAAGAAAAGGGACCATCGTGCCTGTCTGGGGGTCAATCTCTTTGCCTCTCTCAGGTACGTAAGGTTCTTGTGGTCTGTCCATATTAAAAAAGGGGTAGGAGTGCCCTCTAACCAATGGCGCCACTCTTCTAATGCCAGTTTCACTGCCAATAACTCGCGGTTGCCAACATCATAGTTTCTCTCAGCCTGTGACAATCGTCGTGAGAAAAAGGCACAAGGGTGGACCTTGTTATCCTTGGGAGAACGTTGTGACAAAACGGCACCTACCCCAGAGTCTGAGGCATCTACCTCCAGGATGAATTGATGGCTTGGGTCAGGATGGCATAGAACTGGCGTAGAAGAAAATAGTTTCTTAAGTCTGTTGAAGGCGGCTTCTGCCTCGGGAGTCCACTTGAAGGCCAGGTTTATGGAGGTGAGTTGAGAGAGAGGTGCGGCAATGCGGCTATAGTCCTTTATGAATCGTCTATAAAAGTTTGCAAAACCAAGGAAACGCTGAAGCTGTTTCCTGTTCTCCGGGACTGGCCATTCCTCCACTGCTCTGGTCTTTTCGGGGTCAGTACGATAACACCCACTCTCAAAAATGAACCCCAAGAATGACACTGACTTCACATGAAACTCACATTTCTCTCCTTTAACAAATAACTGGTTCTCGTAAAGTCTCTGAAGGACTCTACGTACATGGTTACAGTGCTCTGCCTCGTCTCTAGAATAAACAAGAATATCATCCAAGTAAACAAAAACAAAGTCCCCTATAAAGTCACGCAGAACATCATTGATCAAGGCCTGGAACACAGCAGGTGCATTGGACAAACCAAAAGGCATTACCAAATACTCAAAATGTCCGAGTGGTGTCTTGAAAGCGGTTTTCCACTCGTCCCCCTCTTTAATTCGCACCAAGTGGTAGGCGTTTCTGAGATCCAATTTAGAAAATATGGTAGCTGACGGGAGTTGTTCATATATGGAATCAATCAGAGGTAGTGGATATTTATTCTTTATTGTGATGTTGTTAATAATAATAATAATGAATTCCATTTATAATGCACTTTTCATTAATAAAAATCTCAAAGTGCTGTTAAGAACCCTATAACCAATACATGGACGTAAAGTCCCATCCTTCTTTCCCACAAAGAAAAACCCAGCACCTACAGGTGACGTAGAAGGACGTATTATGCCTGATTCAAGTGATTCCTCAATGTACTTCTTCATAGACTCCCTTTCAGGTCTCGACAGGTTATACAAACGACTAGCCGGTAATGTGGCACCAGGTAGGAGGTCGACTGTACAATCATAGGGACGGTGGGGAGGTAGAGACAAAGCATGTTGTTTACTAAAAACGGGAGCCAAATCATGGTAAACAGATGGGATCTCAGAGACGTCTACTTCCTCGTGTGGCACAACTTCCACAGGTTGACATGTGACAGCAGAACGTAGGCACTGTGCTAGACATTTGTCACTCCACTTTTCAATTCTCCCCAACTCCCAGTTAATAGTCGGATTGTGCTTTTTTAACCAAGGGTATCCAAGAATAAGTTGGGGAGTGGAAGCTTTAAACACATAAAAATCAATAGACTCGTGATGATTACCTGAAGTTATTAGACGAAGGTCAGAAGTCTTTAGAGTAATCTGGTCCAAAGTTTCACCAGTAACCCCAGCTATACAGATGGGAGGAATCTCCCGAGTGGGCAGAGACAACCCTTGAACCAAGTCCAAACTAATCAAATTTTGTTCTGCGCCAGAATCCAACAAAGCTGGAACAGGATGATGATTGTGGTGGATTTGGATAAGTGTGGGTAATAACAGTCTGCAGGCGGAGGAGAGAGCAGAAGTACCCACCAATATCTCTCTCTTTATTGGCGGGCGTTCTCGTTTCCCCCCAGGAGGGGGCAATCTCTCCGGTAGTGCCCGGTCTTTCCACAGTACATGCAGGCATTAATGTCACTGCGTCTTTGTCTCTCCTCAGGAGACAGACGAAATTTATTTATTTGCATGGGCTCAGGTTCAGAAAATGAACGAAAACGTTCTGTGGGAACGACGTGACGAGGAAATGACACGGGATCTCTGTCTCCCTGGGATTTGTAGTTCGAAAACGAGTTCTTGTGGATGCGGGGCTCACCTGATGACGTGTCGAATCCGGAAGTGGAACGATGACGGGAGTTGTAGTCCTTCTCTCTCCTCCGCTCCCGGAAGCGCTCGTCAATAGCACCCGCTAGGTCGATTAGCTCGTCAAAACTCTCAGGTTCATCTCTAGCGGCGATCTGGTCCTTGATGAAATCGGAGAGGGAACTTAAAAAAGTACCTTTAAGTGCTAGGTCGTTCCATCCGGTCTGGGCAGCGAGGATACGGAACTCCAGAGCATGTTCTGCGACAGGCCGACCTCCCTGACGAAGTCCAAGGAGCCGCTTTACGGCGTTGGGTTGTTGTAGTGGTCGGTCGAAGATTCGGCTGAATTCCTTTAACAAGGTATCAAAGGTGATATAGTCAATGTTGTGAAACTGTAAGTAGGAATTTGCCCAACTCAGTGCGTCACCCTTCAGTTGACTGATGAAATACGTGATTTTAGCGGCTTCTGTTGTGTAAAGTTGAGGGGCCGCTCTGAACGCTAGTTTACACTGCAGGAGGAAACCTCCACATGAATGAGGGTCTCCAGAAAATAGTTAAGATGGTTTTGTAATTAGCTGCTGACTTGAAGCACCGGTCTCGGGCGTCGTGTTAGGAGTGTCTCTAACAGAGGAAGCAGCAGGAGTTGAGGGTGTGAGGCTTTGGGTTAAAGTATAAACCATACCTCCAAGTTCCTTCATGGTTTCCTGTGCGGCGTCTTGTTGAGCCAAGACCCGTTGGAGTGTCTCCTCGACCATGGTCATACGATCCATCTGGAAATAGGACAGAGTTTGCTCGTTTCTGGTCTCGTTCTGGGTCGGTTATGGCTGGAGCATTCTGTAAGGACCGACTGAACCCAGAGTGGTACGAGACCAGAACAGAGGCACAACTCAGAGTAACAATTATTCACAGTGTTTATTATGTACAGGTGAAATGGAACACTTGGGGTCTTGGGAGTGCCTGGAAGAGAGAACAGGGTCAGGGTCCTTCTGGTGGGATAGGTGGATCAAAAACTGATGCTCTGTTTGTTATCTTACAGGGGGATGTTGGGTCGAGGTTCTGAAAGGACTCAGGACTCCAGAGTGGTTTGGCAGGCGAGTGGCAACAAGGCAGGAACTGGCAGAACGGGAATCAGGATCCAAGGATTCACAAAACTGTGGACACAAGATCAAAAGGTAAGAACTCTTATCAGATTGATGTTCACTGGCTGAAGTCATAAATACCGATTGAGGTACAATGCTCCAGCATTGGATCTCACTGGACTGCAGCCTTAAGTAGTGGAGCTCCTCATTAGATGGATGACCGTCAGCTGGTGTCAATTGGCGGCCATCTTGGAAAGGGCTGCAGACAATGGGATTCCGACAGACGGTGTGGGATGAGAAGTTAACAGGAGCAGACGGGAGCGGGAACCAACCAATAGGACGGAACACACACACACACACTTTTTTTTAAATTAATTAATTAATTAAAAAAACTTCGGACAGGCGCCGCCATTTGTAGTTTTCTTTCAATAAGTCTATACTGTAAAAAGTCAAAAGAACTACACGTCCCAGAAGCCAACAGTGCTTCCGGTCGCTGCTTTCGGCCAAAATTCAAAGAACAGAAATGGAGGGAGCAAGCATTAGCAGAGAAACTGGGGTGGTAAAAATAGTTTTGTAACACAGTCAGAAGTAACAATCCATCTATGAAGCTCACAGAACTGACAGGAAAGTCTCAAATAATCCTGAAGCTGAACTCATACTTCAAATTGTAGTATCTTCACTGGTGAGTACCCATATCAAATTTTGCAGTACTGTACAGTACAGTACATATACGTACTTTATGTTATTAAAATGAAGTAGGTTTAGGGGTTTATAAAATTTCCTGACGCATGCTCAATAATCCAGGTAAATTTTTTTTTTAAATTCTGGTTCTCTTGATGGGTTCAAAAAACAAAAATTGTAGAAATGTTTTATCTGTCATCTGAAAGACTTCTTCAGTCTGAGGAGCTGTGTTCAGCTCAGTTTTATAAATAGCACCTTCTCATAGTGGATCAGCCGATCTAAACTGGTCCTCCAGTCCAGAGGACCAGACGTAAGTTTTTTTAGCGTTAACAAAATTGTTAAGAACATTGCAAGAATGTGGGAAGGGTTCATAAAACCTTAATACGTATATATATAT
>JBBPBX010004791.1:49817-74853 GCA_038048925.1 Garcialebias charrua
TATATATATAAATACTAACCTAAATATAGCGATCCTACCTTGCAGTTTTTCACCTATCGCGGTGGTGTCTGGAACGTAACCCCTGCAATTATCGAGTTCAAGTTCAAGTCAACTTTATTGTTGTTTCCATCACATGTGGTACATGAGGTGGAATGAAATCATGTACAGTACACTGGGTCCCAGTTATACCCAAAAATAGCAAAATATAGTACAAAACTCACTCACTATTAGTTGTCTGTTTGCAGGGATCGGGTGTTGCAAACAATGAATTCAGCGATGAAAACCTTTTTTTTACTGTCACAAACCTGTTCATCGCTGGCACTGAAACATCATCCACTACGCTGAGATGGGGTCTTCTCTTCATGGCCAAATATCCAAACATACAAGGTAAAAAGACTGATTTATTCAACAAGTTCTGTTTTTTAAAACAACTTCCTTGTTAAAAGATCAGAAGACTATGGTCCATAAAAAATATCTAATATTAAATATTGTTTGTTTGAATAGCTCAGCTATAATCTTGTTCAATTTTAACAACAAGACCAGGTCCAGGAGGAGCTGAGGAGGGTCATAGGAGACCGTCAGGTGCAGGTTGCTGACAGGAAGAACCTGCCTTTCACCAACGCCGTCATCCATGAGACACAAAGGCTGGGCAACGTCGTTCCCAATGCACTTCCCCACAAAACCAGCAAAGACTTCAACTTTCATGGATATTTTTTTAAAAAGGTGAATGTAGGGAATAAAGAACATTAGCTATAGGTAAAAAAAAAAGAAAAAAAACTTTAGGAAATGAATGAAACTAATGTCATGTTTAACCATTTTAATATATTCAATTCAAACTGGTATAAATTCATGTTTTTGGTCAATCCTTTCCACTTTATTGCATCAATAATGCTGACACCACATGAATATGACTTTACTGAAGCGTTATAAGATTAAAAAAAAACTATTTCAGAATTTAAGGTTTTAATTCAATAGTTAAAATGATTCCTACATGTCACAAAGTGTTTGCAGTGTCAGTAAAATAAATATAGGTAAACAAAAATAGACTGTTCCACAAGGACCATTAGGACGGTCAGTGCGTGTGTAACATTTGTAAATCATTACCTTGATTATTTTAATATGATCTAGATTCATGAAATCTTGAAATATTTATAACAAGAGCAATAAATCTATTCATCCATTCATTATCTTTACCGTCTTCTCCTTTTGAGGTCGCAGGGGTCACTGACACTTCTGTCCAGTTGTCAATGTATGAGAAGTGGAGTGGACAGGTCACAAGTCCATTACAGGGACACTTAGGGACAAATGAGACCAACAACACTGGACTCTGTGTCATCAAACGGGTTATTCACTAAACTCTCGGTCATATGCTCATTCAGTTTGCACTACTTCTCATATTTGCACTAATGTTTGTATTACATCACTGCCTATAGTCATAATACTGTTTACATTCTCTGTTTACATACTACTGGTTACATTCAATGTTTACATTTATTAATACTGTTTACATTTATTACTACTGCTTACATTTATTACTACTGTTTACATTTACACTACTTTTATATCTACACCACTGCTGATACATATACAGTATTCTCTGACCAGCCTTATTTAAGGATGCCCAATGTGCCTTACTGCATATGCCACTTTTGCCTCTATAACAACATCAACTACTACCTCATACATATACTGTGTACATTAACTCATATGCTGCTTTGCCACTTTGCAAATGTCAATGCTAGAACCTTTAGTTTATTTTATAGTTATACTTTTTATACTTTTTTTATACTAGTATGCAAAAACTCAGGACAGTATTATGTTCATTAAATGTTTAGTGTTTTAGTTTTAGTTTTAGAGTTGGTGTAAATTTGTATACTCTTATACCATTATGCAAAAACTCAGGACAGTGTCACAGTTTTACTATTTTATGCTTATGTCTACAGTATTATTATATGTTTCAGTGTTTCAATGTTTAAATAGTTACTGTTGCACCGAGGGACTGAGAGAAACGAAATTTCAATTATGTGTATGTCCTGTACATATTGCAGTTCTGACAATAAAGTTGACTTTGACTTTGACTTTTGACTTTGACAACTACTCACAATTATAGATAGGGACTATTTAGAGTTATCAGTTAACCTAATATGCATGATTTTGGTCTGTGGGAGGAAACTGGAGTACACAGAGACAAAAGGCTAAAAACAAAGCAGGGAGGCAATCCTGCAAACTTCTTGCTGGGTGGTGGCAACCATATGTGCCGGCCACTATTATAACTTTATAGATAAATTTGAATTTCAGTTCTGATATTTTTGTTTTGCAGGGAACCACAGTTATTCCTCTCCTGATGTCTGTCCTGCATGATCCTAATGAGTGGGAGAAACCAGACACCTTTCATCCAGCTCACTTTCTGGACAATGATGGACAATTTGTGAAGCGAGACGCCTTCATGCCGTTCTCTGCAGGTTCATAAATTCAGCAATTTGTTGGTGAGGCAACATTCATAGACGAGTCGTACAAAGGTCTCTTCTTTTGTTCTCTTGCAGGTCGCAGGATTTGTCTTGGAGAGAGTCTGGCCAGGATGGAGATCTTCATCTTCTTCACCACCCTCCTGCAGAGTTTCCGTTTCACCCCTGCTCCTGGAGTGTTACCGGATGACTTAGATCTGACTACATGTGGGGGAATAACTATCAGTCCTTCTCCTCATAAACTGTGTGCTGTTATTCGAACCTGAGAAAGAGGAGGTGCAAATCTTTGTAGGGCATAGTAATGATAATAGATCTGTAAAATATTAAATAGTTTGATCAATATGCAGTTTGATTTTGACTTGATCAACCTGAAGACTGGGAGAGTCTGACAAAAAAACATAATGACATGAATTGTCTTTCATTCAATGAGTCTGTGCTTGCCACTTCCCTATTGTTAAAATTTGTCCTAAATCTAATCTTGGATTATGTAATTACAGAACGGAGAAATCTCCACATAGGAATTTTTTTAGAATCAGAATAAGCTTTTAGATCATTGCAGTGAGATACAACGTGAACATGTACGTACAGTCATCCGAAAGATGGGTGGAGTGCACAAAGCTGCTACTATAAAAAGTGCGGCCTTTTCTTATTCTTTTCAGAGTACTGTAATGTTTTTGCTTAGATGAGAAAAGGGAAGAAAACAGTGGTTTAGTGGCTGTGTTCACCCTAATAAAGGGACATCCTAGTTGAGAAAGATTTGTTTGTTTTTTATTCATTCAACCTTTATTTAGTCAGGTAAATCTCATTGAGCCTCGAGGGCTCATTTACAAAAGCGACCTGCTACAAACTAAAGAATGATGAACAGCAATGGTAGAATTTCCTTAAACAACAAACAACAGAAAAAAAAAACATAAGAGAGAAATAGAAAGTGAAATGCAAAGTATCAAAAACTAGCAAAACACCACAAGGTAGATGTACAAAATCAAAAACAGGAACATATCTGCATTGGTTTTTGCCAGGATTCCAAAAGATTCTTAAAACCATTTAGAGAGGTCAGGGCCGAGAGCTTCAGATCTTTTTGTAAGATATTCCATGAAGCAGGAGCAGAGTAGGAGAAGGCCCTTTTTCCAAGTTCAGTCCTCACTGACGGAACACTGCAGGTAATCATGTCCTGAGAGCGCACGCTGTAGCTGCACTCACGCAAAGACATGTAGGAGGAGATGTATGAGGGCAGCAGACCAAGAAGTGATTTAAAGATGAAAATGTACCAGTGGAAGAGTCTGCGTGAGGTTAATGATGTCCAGTTAACCAGTGAATACAGGGTGCAGTGGTGGGTACGATAATCACAGCCAGTTATGAATCTTAGAGCACCATGATAGACAACATCCAACATCCGCAGGGTGCTTGTAGGAGCATTCATGTAGAGAATGTCACCGTAATCAATGGAGGGAAGGAAAGTCACAGATACAAGGCGTTTCCTAACATTCAGTGTTAGACATGATCTATTTCTGAAAAAGAAACCCAGTTTAACTTTCAGTTTCTTTACTAGGTTTTCCACGTGGAGTTTAAAAGAGAGCTGTGAATCAACCAGGATACCCAAATATTTATAGGAATCAACAAACTCAATTGGGACACCATTTGTGGATAAAATCAGAGGAAGATCTGCTGGGACCAACTTCCTACTTGAAAAAAACATCCCTTTTGTTTTATCAGCATTTAGGACAAGTTTGAGACGGAACAAATCTGACTGGATGGTGTCAAAAGCGGATTGCAGGTACTGGAAAGCCTTAGCTACTGTTTTAGCTCGGCAGTAAACAACTGTATCATCAGTGTAGAAATGTAAGGATGCATCAGGGATGCTCTGACCTACATTAGCTATGTAGATTGTAAAGAGGGTTGGTCCTAAGACTGAGCCTTGTGGTACACCATTTTTAACCGTTAAATAACTGGAAGAAGTACCATTGTGCTGAACACATTGCATCCGATTGGACAGATAATTAGAAAACTAACCGATGGTGTGATCAGAGAAACCGATTTCTGAGAGCTTATGAAACAGGATGTTATGATCCACAGTGTCAAAAGCTTTAGATAGGTCTAAGAAAAGTGCAGCACAATAATCCTTAGCATCCAATGCTTCAACAATGTCATTCAAAAGCTTCAGAGAAGCATGCTGTATGCTGTTCAGTGTCAGGAGGGCTGTGATCAGTCTTACATCGGGGAAACTAAACAGCCACTGGCCAAAAGGATGGCCCAGCACAGAAGATCAACATCATCAGGTCAGGACTCTGCGGTCTACACTCATCTCCAGGCCAGCGGTCACTCTTTCAGGGATGAAGATGTTCACATCCTTGATAGAGAGGAACAATGGTTTGAGAGAGGAGTAAAGGAGGCCATCTTTGTGAAAAGAAACCGTCCATCATTAAACAGAGGTGGAGGCCTCCGGGTTCAACTGTCCCCCTCTTACAATGCTGTTATTGCTAGTATCACTCAGCCCTCTGTGAATAGCAAACAACCATCAGGGTGTTAACGATCCATCGTCAGGCTGATGGTCCTCCTTGATCATGTGAGCAACTGGTTTCCAGTGGTGGGCATATGAACGCTAGAGGGCGCTAAAGCGCTAATCCGCTTACAGTGGACCTAAACTTTTTGTCAGCGTTTTTGTGGTTTGACTAACTTTTATAATTCATAAGCGGATTTGTGCTATTTTTATTTAAAATGCAGTACCGCTAATAACTAATTATCTATCAGTAAAAACCAATAAACTTATTTACAACTTGTTTTACCTTTTTCCCCACCGTAAAGAGCAGAGAGGAGGAGGGTTGGAGGGGGGAGGGAGCAGAGCGGAGAACAGACTCGGATCTACCATGTAGCAAATGATGCCGTTGCCTGGGGATCCCAATCAGCATGGGGCCCCGGCCCCGCCGCGCCCCGGCCAGTCACCTACATCCCTAACATTGATCCTGCTTGTTAATGTACATTTAACATAAAAATAATTATAGTTACGATGAAAACGATCATTAAATACGCAATAAAAAACGGTCGATTTCTTTATCCCCCTACTAAAAATGGACTATTCCATCTTGACATCTTCCGGGTCAGAGGTGAACTCAGGGGCTAATTCTGTGGCTAGCTGTTTGTGCTGGTGTACTTGGATAAATCCGCAGAGAACCCCGCTGTTTCAAGCCAAATTAACGTGGCCGGAGGATTTTATTGTGTGTTTTGTGTCGACCATTCGACGGTGAGTCGTTAGTTTTATGTATTTTAGTTACTTTTCATTAAATCTGTTGACTACCTATAGACGCTAACTCTGTGTCCAGCTGGTTGGTTGCTGGGTTACTAATGGATAAATCCGCAGAGAACCCCGCTGTTTCAAGCCAAATTAACGTGGCCGGAGGATTTTATTGTGTGTTTTGTGTCGACCATTCGACGGTGAGTCGTTATTTTTATGTATTTTAGTTACTTTTCATTAAATCTGTTGACTACCTATAGACGCTAACTCTGTGTCCAGCTGGTTGGTTGTGCTAGGTTACTAATGGATAAATCCGCAGAGAACCCCGCTGTTTCAAGCCAAATTAACGTGGCCGGAGGATTTTATTGTGTGTTTTGTGTCAACCATTCGACGGTGAGTCGTGAGTCGTTAGTTTATGTATTTGGGTTACTTTTATGTATAAATGTGGCGGCGACACACCCGTGTATTTGAGATTTAAGGGATTAAAAGATCATTCTATTTTTTGTTAATTTCGTGGCCGAATAGAATATATGTAAAAGGGCCTTCTCCTATTCTGCTCCTGCTTCATGGAATATCTTACAAAAAGATCTGAAGCTCTCGGCCCTGACCTCCCTAAATGGTTTTCAGAATCTGTTGGAATCCTGGCAAAAACCAATGCAGATTTGTTCCTGTCTTTGATTTTATACGTCTACCTTATAATGTTTTGCTAGTTTTTTGATACTTTGTTAAAAAAATATATATATTTGTTTTTTTTTCTTTCTTTTTGTTTTCTATTGTTTATTGTTTGTTTGTTTATTGTTTAATGAAATTCTATCACTGCTGTTCATTGTTCTTTAGTTTTAGCAGGTCGCTTTCGTAAATGAGCCCATGAGGTTCAAAAGATTTACCTGACTAAATAAAGGTTGAATGAATGAAAAAATGTACGTAAAGTATTAAATAAATCCTTTGATTTTTGTAATTTCATCCTTTTAGGATCATTTTTGTTACTTTTCAGTTGGCAGTGTAGTGCAAATATTGCATAAAGCTTCCGGCTGTATATAAATATATATATATATATATATATATATATATATATATATATATATATATATATATATATATATATATATATATATATATTAGGGGTGTAACGGTACGCTAAAATCACATTTCGGTTCGGTTCAACTACAAGGAGAGCTCGGTTCGGTTTATTTTCGGGTTTTTTCGGTACAAATTTTTAAATTTTTTTTTTACAAAATAAAGACTTACAAAATGTTTATTTTGAAAATGTGCCAAAAATATGTTTGTATTGTATTGTAGTAATAAATAAAAGTGACCCATTTGGATGACCAACAACACCACCAGCCTGATCAAGAAAGGTCATCAGAGACTCTACTTCCTCAGACGGCTGAGACGTGCTGGTCTGAGCAGCCCAGTTCTCACCTCGTTCTACAGGTGTGCAGTGGAGAGCATCCTGTGCTCCAGCATCAACGTGTGGCATGGAGGCTGCACAGTTGCAGAGAGGAAAGCTCTACAGAGAGTGGTGAAGGCTGCACAGAGGTCTGTTGGAGTCAGTCTCCCCACCATCACAGACATTTACACCTCCAGATGCAGGAAAAGAGCCACCTGCATCATGAAAGACCTCACTCACCCAGCACACACACTCTTTGCCCCACTCCCCTCAGGACGGAGGTTGAGGAGCATCAAATGTAGAACCACTAGACTGAGGAACAGCTTCTACCCTGAGGCTGTTAGACTCATGAATAAATAAAAATAAAATAAAAATAAACACTGCAAAATATCACATCATGCTGATGCTGATCTGTTTTCTTGTTGCTGTGTTCATCTGTGTTCATCTGTGACCATCTGCTCATACAGACTCATGTTCGTGCTGCTGTTTATAATGATGTTTTTCCACTATATTAGGGCTTAGTGTATTACTAGTTGATGTTTTTCTTAGTTAATTCTAGATGTTATTACTGTTTTTCTCTTGCATTTGTTGTTGGATGTAACTGGGACCCCGTGTACATAATCTCGTTTTCATCACATGTACCACATGCGGTGCAAATGACAATAAAGACTCTCTGACTCTGACTCTGATTTTAAATAAACAGCACTCTACAATAAATAAACTATACTAACAATAATAAAAATCTTAATAAATGCAATAACAGTCAGAACCAGAACAATAAGCAGCAACAGACTGTTTACAATCTAACTAATCAAGTTTTTGTTCAGTAGCAGCAGTGTGGCTGTATTTGTCCTCATTGTGTACTCACAACTTCTTCTTGGTGGGACAGGTGGGACTGTGGGAACAGTTCAGAGTTCAGTTCAGTCATCACTTAGCTGCAGGTGGATTTACCTCTGTCACAGACTGGAAATAAAAAACAAAAGAGATTTAAAAAAAACAAGTTAATAAGATTATGATTTAAAAAAAAAGATTATTTAGATAATAAAACAATACCTCTTGAACAATTGAATCTCTCACTCTTCATCATGGCAGGCAGGGCTTTAATCTGGTCCAGGGCTTGTTGACAACATCAGTTAGTTTTTTCATAAAGAGCTGAACTTTTTGAAGTGTTGACATGATGAATGTCTCATAGTGACGCTCAGCAACTTTAAAGCCTGCGCATATAACAACGTTCAGACAGATTCAGAAATTTAAAAACTCATAGGCTACAGCTTGTGGACCGCTGTGATTACCTGATGAAGGAGTTTTAATGCAGCTCTTCGGTCACGTTCGGATGAAGTAGTTTTAATACAGCTGCTGTTCACGTTCAGATGAAGTTTTAATACAGCTCTTCATTCACGTTCGGATGAAGTTTTAATACAGCTCTTCATTCACGTTCGGATGAAGTTTTAATACAGCTCTTCATTCACGTTCGGATGAAGTTTTAATACAGCTCTTCATTCACGTTCGGATGAAGTTTTAATACAGCTCTTCATTCACGTTCGGATGAAGTTTTAATACAGCTCTTCATTCACGTTCGGATGAAGTTTTAATACAGCTCTTCATTCACGTTCGGATGAAGTAGTTTAATACAGCTCTTCATTCACGTTCGGATGAAGGAGTTTTAATACAGCTCTTCATTCACGTTCGGATGAAGTTTTAATACAGCTCTTCATTCACGTTCGGATGAAGGAGTTTTAATACAGCTGCTGTTCACGTTCAGATGACAGTTTCCAGTGCGTTCACGTGACGTGTTGCTGCTGCGTCACGCACTCAGCTGCTGCGAGTCTTCATGAAACAAAGTCCACACAAGCTGCGCGTGCGCTCGTCTTTTAAAAAGAAAGTTATAACGTTCAAAAACAGGAGACCGCACGAGATGCTAACGGCTAAATGCTGCGCGTGCCACGCGAAAATAGGTCCGTGCTGAAACGCGCCCAGGAAATTTTGTTCCGCGGTGCATATATTCCCCTGTTAAGAACGTTTAATGAGTGAAAAAATAACCGAAACGGTACGCAGGTGGACCGAACCGAACGTGGTGTACCGGAACGGTTCGGTAAACCCATTATAACCGTTACATGCCTAATATATATATATATATATATATATATATATATATATATATAGCTGCACTGATATATGTTTTAACTATAAATCATTTTGCACTATATATATATATATATATATATATATATTATCATTGAACTATGTTCGTTTTTGCAAAATAAATTGTAAATATATTAAAATTTCATTACAAGTTATGGTAATTTTCTCGCTGGGACACGCCCACAGAAATCCGAGAACTTCCGCAAAAGGTCACGTGACGTAAGGAGATGAGACTCTGCTCAGTGCGCACCTTGTAAACAACATGGCGGCCGATACAGAACCGGACGAATTTAGCAAACTGAGTGAAGAATAGAGCGATTTTTAGTCAGTTTGGGAAGCCAAAGTTATTTCAGGGGGTTAAACAATAAACAGCAGGTTCTAATTTATGTCTGCAGCTGTATTTAATGAAGCCTTACCAACGAGGAAGCAGGTGGCATGCCGCGACTTTACTTGACTTGTTAGGACCGAGGAGGACGTGAGTGGAACCTGTTCACGTTGTCCATCTAATAATTATTCAACATTACTTATAGTTTAAAAAAGATGAGTCCCTTTGAAGCATCTGTTTTATTTTCTCTGTTTATTCTAACGTTATGTGCAAAATTTCACCCAAATTCTGTCTAAATAACCACTACATTTTCATAGCTGATCATCAGTGGTTTCAGCTGTAATAATCAAAATAAAACAATATTTGATATTCACCCTATTATAAGTTTAATCATATAAATATTTGCTAATTTAAGCTTGTAATACCTTTTCTGCCAGTTTTTTTTTTGCATATTTAGATAATGTTATCAAGTTTTTTGTTGTAATTTCTGCTACTTTGAGCAAGCATCCTACATCCTGCTCAGCTGATGTGAAGTTTTGTCCTTCTTTTATTTGTGGTTCCTGCAGGAAGGTGTCCTCGATGGCGGTGCTGATGATATGACCAGTCTGAAGAGTGGACGCTTGCAGCTAGAGCACGCTGGGAGTGATGGGAAAAACGCTGCTGCTGAGGTGACATGATCACAGACAACATCCATCCATCCACCCACCCATCCATCCATCATCTGACACCCACCCATGCATCCATCCATCCATCCAACATCCATCCATCCACCCATCCATCCATCATCTGACACCCACCCATGCATCCATCCATCCATCCAACATCCATCCATCCACCCACCCATCCATCCATCATCTGACACCCACCCATCCATCATCTGACACCCACCCATGCATCCATCCATCCATCCAACATCCATCCATCCACCCACCCATCCATTCCAATTATTATAAAGCTCATTTCAATCCCTATCACTTACTTTTGGTCTTACTTTGGTCTTGTTCTTCCATTTCAGCACTTTCCAGTTTAAACTTCCTCAGTCGATCCAGAAGGACCAACATCTCATCTTTTATCTGGCTGGGAATACAGCGTCAGTGCAACCTGTACACAGCCTCCCCCACGTTTGTGTTGAGATGGGGGGTGCGGTTTCCAAGGGCAGGGCAGAACTTGTACTTTTTTTCTTTGCTTAAATTTTTTTTGTTTAAATAATGAAATGAAATCAAATGTATTAGAAAATTTATTATCACAAAATACTTTTACTACTACAGACAAAATCACGTCATAATACTGTACAATCATAAGTTTTTTTTATTGTTGTTTGTTATTTTTAGAACAACATCCAGACAGCCTGTCTGAAAGCTATACCACTGGGTAACGCATCTGAAATCTTCACCTTTCGACGAATTCCTTCAATCACCTCTGGTCATTGGCAATTTGTACAGATACACCTGGAAAAATAAACATGTTTTAATTGTTCAAATATTTCTGAATTTATGTTTTTATTAATAAATTTAAAATAGAAAAAACAAAACAATGTAAAAAACGGAGTGTGTTTGGTGTCAGATGATGGATGGATGGGTGGGTGGATGGATGGATGTTGGATAGATGGATGGATGCATGGGTGGGTGTCAGATGATGGATGGATGGGTAGATGGATGGATGTTGGATGGATGGATGGATGCATGGGTGGGTGTCAGATGATGGATGGATGGGTGGGTGGGATGGATGGATGTTGTCTGTGATCATGTCACCTCAGCAGCAGCGTTTTTCCCATCACTCCCAGCGTGCTCTAGCTGAAAGCGTCCACTCTTCAGACTGGTCATATCATCAGCACCGCATCGAGGACACCTTCCTGCAGGAACCACAAATAAAAGAAGGACAAAACTTCACATCAGCTGAGCAGGATGTAGGATGCTTGCTCAAAGTAGCAGAAATTACAACAAAAAACTTGATAACATTATCTAAATATGCAAAAAAAAAAACTGGCAGAAAAGGTATTACAAGCTTAAATTAGCAAATATTTATATGATTAAACTTATAATAGGGTGAATATCAAATATTGTTTTATTTTGATTATTACAGCTGAAACCACTGATGATCAGCTATGAAAATGTAGTGGTTATTTAGACAGAATTTGGGTGAAATTTTGCACATAACGTTAGAATAAACAGAGAAAATAAAACAGATGCTTCAAAGGGACTCATCTTTTTTAAACTATAAGTAATGTTGAATAATTATTAGATGGATACATTAATTAAAGCAGTACCAATCAGTGCTCTGTGGACAACGTGAACAGGTTCCACTCACGTCCTCCTCGGTCCTCACAAGTCAAGTAAAGTCGTGGCATGCCACCTGCTTCCTCGTTGGTAAGGCTTCATTAAATACAGCTGCAGACATAAAATAGAAACTGCTGTTTATCGTTTAACCCCCTGAAATAACTTTGGCTTCCCAAACTGACTAAAAATCGTTCTACTCTTCAATCAGTTTGCTAAATTGGTCCGGTTCTGTATCGGCCGCCATGTGGTTTACAAAGTGAGCACTGAGCAGAGGCTCATCTCATTACGTCACGTGACCTTTTGCGGAAGTTCTTGGATTTCTGTGGGCGTGTCCCAGCGAGAAAATTACCATAACTGGTAATGAAATTTTAATATATTTACAATTTATTTTGCAAAAACGAACATAGTTCAATGATAATATATATATATATATATATATATGATTTATATATATTTACAATTTATTTTGCAAAATTGAACATAGTTCAATGATAATATATATATATATGTAGTGCAAAATGATAGTTAAAACATGATGTCAGTGCAGCTTTAAGCAAGAGCATAACTTTCTCCCAATTAGATTCTAATTTGATTATGGCCCCCTCCACACCAGAGCACCACTTGGGCTGATGCTGGATCCATTTTATAGCCAGATTCTACTGACAAGAACCAGTTCCCTTATCAGTCTTGTCACTCGGTACAACATATCACTATGGGAAATTGCGCCCGCGCAGTTTTACCTGAAGGAATACAATCACGCCTTTACGGCAGGGGCGTCAGCGTTGCGCCAGAGGCCACGCACTCTGGGTACTTAAGCCGCTGACGCCCATTCATCGATCTCTTATTGCCCTTCACCTCGCTTACATGTAATTACTACTGTTTACATTTATTTACACTACTTTAATATCTACACCACTGCTGGTACATATACAGTGTGCTCTGAACGGTCTTATTTAGGGATGCCCAATGTGCCTTACTGCATATGCCACTTTTTGCCTCTACAACAACATCAACTACTACCTCATACATATACTGTGTACATTGACTCATTCGCTGCTTTGCCACTTTGCAAATGTCAATGCTAGAAACCTTTAGTTTATTTTAGTTATACTTTTTATACTCTTTTTTTATACCACTATGCAAAAAAAAAAAAAAAAAAAAAAAAAAACACACAGGACAGTGTTAGTTTTACTATTTTTATGCTTATGTCTATTATTATATGTTTCAGTGTTTCAATGTTTAGATGTTTACTGTTGCACCGAGGGACTGAGAGAAACGCAATTTCGGTCCTGTGTATGTCCTGCACTGTACATATTGCAGATCTGACAATAAAGTTGACTTTGACTTTGACTTTGACTTTAAACCTGAACTCTCTCTCTTCGCGGGACTTCTCTGTTGCTTCATCGCTCGACCAGAGTTGAGCTTGCTCCCTACACAGAGCGTACAGAGAATTATTCCTGCGTACTTCTAGGCTATCGAAAGCTAGTCCAGCACATTTTTCCTTAACCTCGAAGTTTTTTCTTCTCCTCTTTCCGCAGACTGCTTCGCTCGACGGCGCTAACTACGTCACACCGCTACCTCTGCAAACTCATTGCAAGGCTAGCCAGCAATAGCAACGCAACAGAGGAGACGTCTCAAATCAGAAGAAAAAGGATCTTGGAAGGACTCGCTTGTCTTATCTCGGACATGCCTCCAG
The DNA here is from genome assembly GCA_038048925.1 of Garcialebias charrua. Taxonomy (NCBI): domain Eukaryota; kingdom Metazoa; phylum Chordata; class Actinopteri; order Cyprinodontiformes; family Rivulidae; genus Garcialebias; species Garcialebias charrua. The sequence continues at coordinate 63,341 of JBBPBX010004791.1, forward strand.
AGAAAGGAAAGTGAAAGACAAGACTTCCAAAAAAGACCAGCAGAGCGGCGAGTCCGACCTCGCACGCCTGCCTAGCAGATGCGGTTTTTCCCTCTTAGCGACGAACACCCATGAGGCCTGTCCCATTTGCTTGGGTATATTGCACGCGAATATGGCGCTGGATGCACCCGAGTTTTGCCCACACTGCAGCCAGATGCTGGAGGCGGTGAGGAGGCACCGGGCAGACATCGTCACCAAGGCTATGGGAGCTGCGGCGGGGCCCGCAGACCCGGACACCACTGAGCCTCTGACTCTCACGCCGGAGCTCGAGAGCATGGCTTTGGATGACAGCACCCAAGTCGAATGGGACGACAGCCCAGATGTGCTGGACCCCATGGTGGACTTAACTGTCGACTTTGAAACTCGAGGCATGATGAACGAGGAAAATATCTCGATTTCAGCCTCAGGTGGATTTTCTACGGACGAGGCCGAGGTCGGGTACGGGGGACAGGGAGAAGACCTCTCCCGCACTGCGGTACCTGTGCTCCCTGAGACAGACTTTTCCATCCCTGCTCTGTTCGACTTGTGTCACAGAGCAGCGGACGCACTGAAGATCCCATGGCCGGAGCCTCTATCTTGTCAACAAGTCACGAGGTTGGCAGGAAATTATTTTTATTCAAAGCAGCAGGCCGCCACAAGGCAAAGGATGCCCGTCTTCCCGGACTTCCTCATAGAGCTGACTCGCACCTGGTCTCAGCCCAAGGCGCCCATGCTGTTGCCACTTTCACAGTTTCTCGACGTGGACGGGATGGATGAGGTGGGAATAGCCAACGTGCCTCAAATTGAGGACACGTTGGCGTCTCATCTGGCTCCCAAGTCATCCGGGACAAAACCAACTCTCCCTAGCAAAGCCTGTCGAGCCTCGGCTTCTCTGCTCGAGAAATGCTACAGGGCTCAGGGCCTCATAGCGCGCGCAATGCACGCGTCTGCAATGATGCAAGCTTACCTGGCTGAAAAACTACAAGAGCTCCAGGTAACGACAGACAAACAAGCTGCCGCCGAGCTGCTGGATGAAGCCCGCAGGGCAACAGACTTTGTGCTCCGCATGATGGGGACAGCAGCTGTGGACGCTCAGGGCAGGGGAATGGCTGAAGTGGTTTTTGCAATACGCCATCTGTGGATGATACTGACTGACCTCCCGGAGGGACAGATAATTCCTTTTCTCCACCATTCAATAGAACCGACGGGGCTTTTTGGAAAAGCGCTCTATCGAATTCAGACCAGGCTGGACCAGAGGTGCAAACAGGCTGAAGCTCTCCGGGTGGGCATCCCCATGAGAACCTTCGCCCCCGCCCCCAGGGAATCAGCTGGGAGCGGAGCCCCGCAGCCTCGACACCACTCAGCCACACATGTCCCACCGTAAAAGCGGCCGGCCTACGAGGTCGAGCACCTGCAGAGACCACCGTCGGCTCTACCTCGGACTGAACACGCCTGGAGTAAGAACAGATTTGTTCCCCGCCAGGCGGACCGGTACAGAACCCCCTCGGCAAACCGGGACACCAAACTGAAGCGTGTCTGATGAACCAGGTCCGCTTCATAACTTTACACGATCATCCGCCCACGCGGTACGGGAAATTATCTTTTCACGTCCAGACTTTGTTTGTAGCACGGTACAAAAAGCTGGTGATTCTGTTTTAGACACAAATCATGTTCTTTCTGCTGTGAGTGACATAAAGCCAAATATGTCGTTACACATAAGCACGAATAAAGTAAAAAAAACAGACTCTGTTTTCTTGACTCACAAAAAAACAAAAAACAACAACAACAAACACAGTAACATCAGCAGAACAGTCCCCTCTGTTCTCCCAGCCGACATAAAGGGCGGGGGCCATCTTCCCCCCCTCCCTCACGGCTCACGGGGTGTTAGCCTAATTGATAAACCCCAGCAGGGCACCTCTGCTATGTCTGCAACAGACAAGCACAGAGGCGCCTGCGAACAGGCCCGTGTCTCCTCACAGAGGCAGGTGAGCGGTGTCACGTGTTCCACCCCCGCTCCGTTCTAAACCACGGAGCCGGGAATAGACAAATCAACCAAACCCGTGACACATCCGCGTTCCAGGGGTGCACGCCGACAGAATATGACGACCCACCTTCCTGGCCACTCATTCATCGAACGCCAGTAAGGGACGGGGGGCCGCGACAGAAGCCCGCAGGCCAACACCAGTGTCACACATTCATTCTAAAGCCTCCAGTATAGCTCTGTGTTGGGCCGAGCGTAGCTCGACGTGCGCGTGTTGCGCGCAGGTAGTTCTCATTATAGCTCTGTGTAGGCTCCAGTGCTTTTGCTCCAAATACTTGACATCATTTGAACAGAAGCAGGGTGGAGCGTTTACCTATGGGACAAACTGAGGTCGCTGATTGGTCATTTGCTGACACGCCTATTGATTTGATTGACAGCTCGGGTGGTAAAAGAAAAGGCACGAGCTACGCAACGGTATTTTGTGTTTATATGTTAATAAAAAGTTCTAAAAAATAAAATAAAAACAGGGAGCGCTGGTCATGCAGCCCACAGCCTACCAGGAAATATTTAGAACCTGGCGCATCCACGTTGGACATGACTTTAGTTCGCTCGTGACAAATTCATTCATTCCTCCTCATTGGAGGAGGAAGCGAATGGTGACCGCTTCAAGCGATCACTAGACTTTTGGCAAAAAAACAAAAGAAAAGTCCAGATCAGCGATGAAGAAGAGAAATTTAATACATTTGTGTCTCATACAAAACAGTCCATCCCTGGGCAGTTTATTGTGAGACAACGCGCACGCGTAAGCGGTCATAAAATTTGAGCTTGATACGTTCACAGCCGCGTTCAAAGGCTTGTGCCACGGCGCTCACACGGCGTGCAGTGGCGCTCGGCCCAACGCAGAGCTATACTGGGGGCTTAATGCTGAAATTGTCCCATTGTTTCCAATGGGCGATACGTCATGTTCAAAAAGTGATTATGCAGCGTGTGACCGCGCTCACTGTGCTGACCCAAACAGGGAAAAGCAGGAATCAGGAGATCTACTCATTTACAAAATGTGCATCTCTCCCGAACCATGACCCCCAACAAAAGGAGGAAAAGTAGACACTCTGTTCAGCCTTTATCTAATAATGACAGCAGATTGTCTCTGCTTCCAAACACTCTTGGTCAGAATAGTATGGAGGTACGTCTGTAGGAAGGTCCTCTTCCTAACCTGGTTGACCTTTAAAGAACCACTGAAATCAGGGTCTCTGAGTGAGAGCTGGTTCCACCACCTGCTCCTCTCCAGGGACCGTCTACGTCACCAGAAGGAACCGTTTCGCCAATTATGTTGAGAACTGTGGCTAATTTTAGCTTGGTAACAGAGAAGAACAGACTGATGGCCTCAGGCCTGCCAGAGAATGTGGTAAAAACCATTCAAAATGCACGTGTTATGTCAACACAGTCTCTCTCTATGCACGGAAATTGCATATTTTTGAAGCTTGGTGCACAAAAATAAATATTATTTATTATTCATGTGACCTGGCTCAGCTCCTCATCTTTCTTCAGCACTTTGGTGTGGACTTGTTCCTGTTGAAAGTGCTTTATAAATAAAATGGTATGGTATGGTAAAGGTCGCTCTTTCTCAATGATTAAGGTGTTCCTATCTGTAATTTAATCTTGTCACGAAGGCTGGGGAAGCAGGACACCTGGCGTGCATCCGCTCATAATAAGATTTATGAAGGACGGGCTAAGGAGGAGGCCCCCCAGCAGGATTTTGACCCCTGGATGGGATCTTAGCATGGTCTTGGGGGTTCTCTTTAATCCCCCATTCGAACCAGTGAGCAACATTAAGATAGACTTATTATCTTACAAGACCGCTCTTCTCCTGGCTCTTTGCTTGGCAAAACTTGTGAGTGACCTCCACGCTTTGTCCGTACATCCGTTTTGACTTTAAACCCCAGAAGTCTGGACTTTGAACTCTCTTCTTTTCCACCTGCTCCTATCCTCACTCAGGAACAGGAAAGGCTGAAGGCTCTCTGCCCCGTGAGAACTTTAAGCACTTACATGCAGAGAACTGAAAGTTATGCACCATAACTCATGTTCCCTGAAGGAAGGGAACGAGGTGCAACATACTTGCTATGGGTATTGCACCCCCGCGTGATTACCTGAAGGAATACATTCACGCCTTTTATGGTAGGGGGCGTCACCCCGCACCAGAGGTACCGCCTTTTAGGTACTTAAGCGACTGACGCCCCTCCAACTTTCTCCAAAATTGCACTTCACCGAGCTTTCAGCATTGAAAAGGGCCAGCTATGTTGCACCTCGTTCCCTTCCTTCAGGGAACATGAGTTATGGTGCATAACTTTCAGTTCCCTTTCAGTGTGGTCTCTCGGTGCAACATACTTGCTATGGGAACGTAATTCATTCACGCCCTTGAAATGCTCAGTAAAATGCCTGCTAGTGTGACCGTCTGCCTTTGACCAGTAGGCATCTCAAAGCTACTTTCTATTGTGTATTAGAAAGAACAGCCTGAGTGACATCACATGCAGTAACATCCAAACTGTAGTACTTTGCAAAAGTGTTTAATGAGCTCCAGTTCGCAGCAGCGCAAATGTCTGCAACTGGCACACCCTTGAACAATGACCAGGAAGTGGCCAAGCCCCTAGCTGAGTGAGCATGCACTCCAGGGGGCACTTGTAGACCTTTACTACTGTATGCCCTTTTAATGGCCTCCGTCACCCAATGTGAGAGGTGTTGTCTTGATAGGGCCTTTCTTGTAGCAGGTGCGGCAAAGCAGACGAACAGTTGGTTTCTTTCCCTCCATTCGGCTGTTCTCTGTATGTAAGTGTGTAAAGCTCTCACAGGGCAGAGAGCCTTTAGTCTCTCCTGTTCTTGAGTAAGGATAAGGGCAGGTGGGAAGGAGGAGAGGTCAAAGTCTAGACTCTTATGGTTGAAGGTCAAGACCTTGGGAGTACAGGTAGTCCCCGCCTTAGGAGCGCTCTTACTTACGAGGTCCCGGACTTACGAGTATGTATCTCATAAAAAAAAAATACTTAAAAAAAAAAAAATGAATACATGTACAGTACTGTACAGTCACCAAGCACTTAGCCTATCCTAACACAGTTTTTAAAGATGAAGGAGTGAGTTGAATTGTCTCCCTTTCACATAAAGGGAGCTAGCTCCCTTTATGGGAATGGAGCCTGCAGGGAGGAGGGACACAATTCAACTGACTCCTTAACTGTGTTAGGATAGGCTAAGTGCTTGGTGACTGTACAGTACTGTACATTTATCTATTTATAAATAAAAAACAATAAAAAATACTGTATATACTGTATATTTTTAATAAATAGATAAATGTACAGTACTGTACAGTCACCAAGCACTTAGCCTATCCTAACACAGTTTTTAAAGATGAAGGAGTCAGTTGAATTGTCTCCCTCCTCCCTGCAGGCTCCATTCCCATAAAGGGAGCTAGCTCCCTTTATGTGAAAGGGAGACAATTCAACTCATTCCTTCATCTTTAAAAACTGTGTTAGGATAGGCTAAGTGCTTGGTGACTGTCCAGTACTGTACATGTATTCATTTATATAAAAAATAAAAAAAAAAAATATAATATTTTTTTTTTTTTTACTATGTGATCCTACTTACGAATTTTTGACATACGAGCGCCCCCTAGGGACGGAACTCGCTCGTAAGTCGGGGACTACCTGTATATACATATATACATATATATACATACATATATATACATATATACATATATATACATACATATATACATATATATACATACATATATACATATATAATATACATATATACATATATAATATACATATATACATATATAATATACATATATAAATATATATATACATATATACCTATATATACATATATACATATACATATATACATATACATATATACATGTATAATATACATATATATATATACATATATATATATATACATGTATATATAGAGTCTGTCTCCCCACCATCACAGACATTTACACCTCCAGATGCAGGAAAAGAGCCACCTGCATCATGAAAGACCCCACTCACCCAGCACACTCACTCTTTGCCCCACTCCCCTCAGGACGGAGGTTGAGGAGCATCAAATGTAGAACCACTAGACTGAGGAACAGCTTCTACCCTGAGGCTGTTAGACTCATGAATAAATAATCAATACGAATAAACACTGCAAAATATCACATCATGCTGATGCTGATCTGTTTTCTTGTTGCTGTGTTCATCTGTGACCATCTGCTCATACAGACTCGTGTTCGTGCTGCTGTTTATAATGATGTTTTTCTATTACATTAGGGCTTAGTGTATTACTAGTTGATGTTTTTTTTTCCTTAGTTAATCCTAGATGTTATTACTGTTTTTCTCTTGCATTTGTTGTTGGATGTAACTGGGACCCTGTGTACATAATCTCGTTTTCATCACATGTACCACATGCGGTGCAAATGACAATAAAGACTCTCTGACTCTGACTCTGATATGTGTGTGTGTGTGTGTGTGTGTGTGTGTAGTCTCTGATTTTTGTCTGTTTGTGACCAAGTGACAAAGAAGTCATGTAACCCTTTCGTAAAACATGCAGTTTGTTTGATTTTTAATTACAATGCCTCCATTCCTGATTTAATCTGCTGGAATACACTAGATATGAAGATAAGAAAGAAAAATATATATGCTGAGAGAGTTTCGGCTCAGAATTGGCCGTACACAAGTAATAATCACTGAACTTCAACCCTTTTTTTGGTCACTTTGACCCAAAGGCAGCAGGAGGGTTTAGAGCAGTAAAAACTTTCTTGTAAGAAAAGAGCTCACATGCAGGAGTCAAGAGACTGCTCTAGCTGTAATGGTGCAATGGCTGTTGGTTGGACCCAAGTGTGCAGCGGCAGGTAAGATTTTTTTTAAAGTAAAACAAAAATCAACCGGGCTGTAACCTAAAAGAAACCAGGACAAAGCAGACTTACATGTAAGGAGCTGACAAGAACTAAGTAAAACCAGAGCCTATATCTGGTGGGAGGGGTGATTAGTGAGGGAGAACAGGTGCACACAGGTGTAGTGGGCATGACCGTGTCCACTTTGATACACCTGTGTATTTTTGAACTGTTCCAGAGATGACCTTTACTGACCTCTCAGTAAAGCAAGACATTTACTACAAATTATTCCATTAGTTGTAATCTGAGAACATAGTCACCAAAAGAGACTATTTCTATCTTTGATTTTATTCTGATGTGATCAAAAGAATAACTTTTGTCATTTTCATGATATATGTTATATGCTGTTATTCTTTTAATATGGAGTATTACTGTGTTACTTGACCATATAATGGTGTCAGAGTTGAATTTTATGTCAAACTGTGCTTTTCAGATTTGTTTTAGAAGTGTTAAGATGCTAATCCAAGTGTTTTTCCTCTTGGAGTCTATGAGTCTGTCTTTTCCTAAACATTTCCCTCTGCTGCTGGCTGTAACCTTGGGTCGTGATAACAAGTGAACTGCTCGACTGTTTTTCTTTTGAACCAATGAAAAAGAGACAAGTCTCTCTCAACTCTTTGATCCTTCTATTAAGTTCTAAGCTGTTGCTGGAACTGATGAGTCTGCTGGGAACTTCAAAGAGATGTGAACCTTTCCCAAAGAGCTGGATGAACTCAGTCACATGCTAAGGACTCGTCATCCAGCTAAAGACTAATAACATGCTGTTATGAGTCCACTTCGAATGAGCGTAAGCTCAAAACTTTGTTTATTCCTTCCTGGAATAAGTTTATCTTGAAGTCAGAGGCCAGGAGCTGACGCATTTTCTGATGACCAACGCGAAACCAGGAGACGTTGAAAACGTAAACTAGAACCAGCTCGGACGTGGGGCCTGAAGGACTCTGTGCATCTGAAAGGCTGGTGTCATTTCTTTATCAGACTCGTCGTCGAAGGTAAAGAGCTGTTTACAAACGTACCTGGATTTTAGCAGAAGTCGGATGGGAAGTGTCACTTTTGGTAACATGCTCAAGACAATTTCCTGTAAACCATCTCTCTATCTTTCCTCCTATTCCCTTATCCCTCTCAATCTATCTGGAAACTATATTTAAGTTAAAGAGCCCTCAGACTAAATATGTTTAACATCCAGTATTGAAGTCTGTTGTGTTACAAATTAAATGTGCTGACGTGTTAAATTGAAAGAAAGTGAAATCATGTCAATCAAGTGTAATGGTGTTAATTTAGTTGATTTATTTTAAATAAATGGTAGTGTCTTTGGCATACCAACTAAGTTAACTTGTCCATTGTCACTCTACACTGAAAAAAACTGTGAATAGAGGTTACTTAAAAAACCTTAGGTAACAAAGTGACACTTAATATTATTAAGTAGATTTTAATTTCAAAAAGTTTATGTAAAATAAAGAGAAAATGGTAATTAAATTTAATTAAAAAAACTAAGTAGATTTTAATTACATTAAACTGTACATTTATGTAGGATTTAGGAACAAAATCTCAAATTTATGGTTAAAATGACTAATTTTTAATGCAAAATTTAATTTAAATTAAATTAATATATAAGGAATATTACTTTGAATTTACTATTAATTTAGGGAAAAATGACTAAAATTAAATATTCATTACAAAGAAATTATTTTTTTGTGTGTTTTTTAAGTGGAACTCAATTTGTAATCATTAAATTTTCCAAACAACCTACATTAATAATCATTGAATAATAAGATAAATTTGCATTATTTAACCTCTTCTCTTGATTAAAATTCATTTGTTTAACAAAGAAAACAATAAGTGGAAAATAAAACAATTACAATTTTTTTCTGCTAAATTTCACTTGTACAGTACATATAATATTCTTCTAATTTTCTAAATACTTTAAAGTGTTTTTACTGGGTTGCACAAATTATCACACATAGATAACAACATAAACATTTATTTCTTGAACATCATTTTGGTTCTTTCAAAGTGGCAAAATATAGCAACATAAAATAATCTACATGTGTAGACAATATAAAGTGGCTTTGTTTACATGTCATTAAAAAAGTTACTTCAAACAAATGCTAAATCAATTTTGTGAAGAAGAAATGAGATGCTAAAATACATAATTAATTACTAATTTCACCATTAACAGCCAGAGTATTTTTACTGTTTCTCTTATTTGTGTTACTTCTTAATGACTGACTAACAAAAAATGTAGTTTTTCTTATCTGAATAACTCAATATAAATGCTGAACAAATATTTACCACTTGTGTACATTGTGTATTAACAACAAAAATCAACCTTTTTGAAATGTCTGAGAAAAACTGCAAACATCTAAGTGAAATAAACATTTCCACAGCTGCAGGAGTTGATTGTCCAAAATATTTTACACTTTGTTTGGAAACAGATCCTGGATACAAGTGGCTGAAAGGGGCTTCCTTCATGGGGGGGGGGGCACTCAGTCTTAGAGATTGGGTAAGGAGCTCCATCATCCAGGGGGAGCTTGGTGTAAAGCCGCTGTTCCGCAGTATCAAAAGAGTCAGTTGAGGAGTTTCATCTGATCTGGACACCACCCTTTGGAGGTTTTCTGGGTACGTCTGTCTGGTGATTGAAGACGGACAGGTGAGTCAGGAGAGGCAGCCAAGTTATACAAAAAAGAAATAAAAAAAGAAAATGTTGTTACCTTTATGAAGGAGCAGGTGATGCAGAAAGTGCTGGTGACAAAAGACAGACAGGTGAGTCAGGAGAGGCAGCTGAATTATATAAAAAGAAATAAAAAAAGAAAAGAAAATGTTGTTACCTTTATGAAGGAGCAGGTGATGCAGAAAGTGCTGGTGACAAAAGACAGACAGGTGAGTCAGGAGAGGCAGCTGAATTATATAAAAAGAAATAAAAAAAGAAAAGAAAATGTTGTTACCTTTATGAAGGAGCAGGTGATGCAGAAGGTGCTGGTGATGCAAATGGTGAGCACAAAGACAGACAGGTGAGTCAGGAGAGGCAGCTGAGTTATATAAAAAGAAATAAAAAAAGAAAAGAAAATGTTGTTACCTTTATGAAGGAGCAGGTGATGCAGAAGGTGCTGGTGACAAAAGACAGACAGGTGAGTCAGGAGAGGCAGCTGAGTTATATAAAAAGAAATAAAAAAAGAAAAGAAAATGTTGTTACCTTTATGAAGGAGCAGGTGATGCAGAAGGTGCTGGTGACAAAAGACAGACAGGTGAGTCAGGAGAGGCAGCTGAGTTATATAAAAAGAAATAAAAAAAGAAAAGAAAATGTTGTTACCTTTATGAAGGAGCAGGTGATGCAGAAGGTGCTGGTGACAAAAGACAGACAGGTGAGTCAGGAGAGGCAGCTGAATTATATAAAAAGAAATAAAAAAAGAAAAGAAAATGTTGTTACCTTTATGAAGGAGCAGGTGATGCAGAAGGTGCTGGTGACAAAAGACAGACAGGTGAGTCAGGAGAGGCAGCTGAATTATATAAAAAGAAATAAAAAAAGAAAAGAAAATGTTGTTACCTTTATGAAGGAGCAGGTGATGCAGAAGGTGCTGGTGACAAAAGACAGACAGGTGAGTCAGGAGAGGCAGCTGAATTATATAAAAAGAAATAAAAAAAGAAAAGAAAATATTGTTACCTTTATGAAGGAGCAGGTGATGCAGAAGGTGCTGGTGACAAAAGACAGACAGGTGAGTCAGGAGAGGCAGCTGAATTATATAAAAAGAAATAAAAAAAGAAAAGAAAATATTGTTACCTTTATGAAGGAGCAGGTGATGCAGAAGGTGCTGGTGACAAAAGACAGACAGGTGAGTCAGGAGAGGCAGCTGAATTATATAAAAAGAAATAAAAAAAGAAAAGAAAATGTTGTTACCTTTATGAAGGAGCAGGTGATGCAGAAGGTGCTGGTGACAAAAGACAGACAGGTGAGTCAGGAGAGGCAGCTGAATTATATAAAAAGAAATAAAAAAAGAAAAGAAAATGTTGTTACCTTTATGAAGGAGCAGGTGATGCAGAAGGTGCTGGTGACAAAAGACAGACAGGTGAGTCAGGAGAGGCAGCTGAATTATATAAAAAGAAATAAAAAAAGAAAAGAAAATGTTGTTACCTTTATGAAGGAGCAGGTGATGCAGAAGGTGCTGGTGACAAAAGACAGACAGGTGAGTCAGGAGAGGCAGCTGAATTATATAAAAAGAAATAAAAAAAGAAAAGAAAATGTTGTTACCTTTATGAAGGAGCAGGTGATGCAGAAGGTGCTGGTGACAAAAGACAGACAGGTGAGTCAGGAGAGGCAGCTGAATTATATAAAAAGAAATAAAAAAGAAAATGTTGTTACCTTTATGAAGGAGCAGGTGATGCAGAAGGTGCTGGTGACAAAAGACAGACAGGTGAGTCAGGAGAGGCAGCTGAATTATATAAAAAGAAATAAAAAAGAAAAGAAAATGTTGTTACCTTTATGAAGGAGCAGGTGATGCAGAAGGTGCTGGTGACAGAAGACAGACAGGTGAGTCAGGAGAGGCAGCTGAGTTATATAAAAAGAAATAAAAAAAGAAAAGAAAATATTGT
>JBBPBX010004792.1:8340-32633 GCA_038048925.1 Garcialebias charrua
GATGCATGCTCAGTTTAAAAACGTTCAGTGTTACTTTTCTTTGTGATAAGCATCTAAAAATGTATGTCAAGAAAACTAAGGTAGAACTTCACTTAGTGTGTCAAGGCTGAAAGCCAAAACTTTAAATAAACTGTACAAAAATATGAAAAAACTAGAGAAATTGCATTTCCAGAGAAAATGCAGTGTGAAGGCTTATTGCTGAAGAACCTACAGAAAAGCAGCTGAAATGAGATAAAACATGATGAAATGTAGCTGAAATGGAAGATCAAGCCTAAGTTAGCAGAAGAAACAAGAAAGAACACATATTTGCTCAATTAGCTTTAAAACAAGCAGAAATTAGCACAAAATTAAGAAATTAGCTAAAAATGCTGACATTAGCTAAACAAATAGCTGAAAATAGCTGAAAAGGCAGAAAGAAGCTTAAACTACTAGAAGGAAGTGGAAGGAGCTGAATTTAGTTTAAAAATGTGGAATTAGCTGAAAAAGCTAAATTTAGCAGCTGGAATAGCAGAAAAAGCTGAAACTAGCAGAAAAAAGCTGAAAGTAGCATAAAAATCTGAAATTAACATAAACAATTTAATTAGGCTGAAAGTAGCAGAAATTACAATGAAAAACTTTAATTTATCTGAAGCAGCTGAAATTAGCTAAAATGCTCTAAAAAAAAACTAACTGAAAAGGTATACAAGCTTAAATTAGATGAGAAAAGCAGAAATAATACACTTACTCAATTAGGCTGAAAGAAGCAGAATTTAGCACAAAAAGTTGAAATAATTTGGGGGAAAAAAAGGCAGAAAGTAGACCAAAAAAACAAAACAAAAACTGCTGAAAAGTAGCTAAAAAGGCAGAAAGAAGCTTAAATTACCAGAAGGAAGAGGACAGTTTTGCTGAATTACAGGCTGAAAGCTTTTGAAATTGTTGCGGAATTAGCTGAAAAAGCTTCAATTACCATAAAACAGCTAAATAGTAGCTAAAATAACTGAAACTAGCATAAATGAACTGAAAGGAGCATAACAAGCTGAAATCAGCAGAAAGAACTTAGAAGAACCACAAAAATATTGTAGTTAGCAGAAAGAATCTGAAAGGAGCACAAAACAATAGAAAAAAAGCTGAAAGTAGCTGGAAAAAAATTGTTTAAATTTGCACAAGGAAGCTGAACAAAGCTGAACCAGAATAAATTGTGGAAGGAGCAATAAAAGATTGTAAACAGATTGAAAGTTTTGAAGGATGTAAAATGAGCTCAAATCATTTTCTATGAGGGAAAAAATGGCAGAAAAAGCTAAATATTTCAATACTCTAAAGTTGCACCAATACCTAAAGTCATAGCACAATTGTCCTGAAAGAGCTGAATGTTTTGAAATATGATTTATTGAAAACTGTGGGATGAAAATTGCACTGAAAAATGTATGGAAGAAAATTGGATCATTATAGTGTGAATGCTTCATAAACAGCCACAATAACATTTTGTTGATGGAACTGGAGTTTCAAAATGGCCTACAGTGGTGCTTTTCTTAGCTGCAACATCAGTAAAACAGAAAATAAAGCAGTTTGTCACAGAAAACATTGGAAGGAAGTAAACACAGTTTAGCCAATTCAAACTTTAAATGCGTATTGAATGAGGACACAGTCTTCTTGCAATAGCTTTTAATTAAATTCTGGTGGTAGTCGCAGCTGGTGTAGGAGCATCTGCAACTCCAAAGTAATACCTGCAGGCTAGTAAACAAGAAAGGGAGAAATTAGCAAGACGTCCATTTTAAATGTTTCACACTCTGGCAGGAGTGTGAAACAGCCACATTCAAAAAATATCCACGTCCCGTGGCTGTTGTTTCCAAAGGGGAAAATATCTCCATCTGCAAACTTTGCCACCCCTAAAACAGCCCTTCAAACTAAAATATACAAATGAAAATAATGCAGTTTTATTGTGGCTTTTTTTTCTTCTTCCAAGAACTGTTAAAAATGCCACAGAATAAATTAATATTACTTGAATTTATCAGTGATGTGGACAGTGACAGACCGTGATGAGTCTCTCTTACTGCTTCCAAAAACAAAGGAAATCCCCACATACTCTGCACGGAGAGCTGGCAGACACAACGAGGAAGGAGAACAGATGGGATGTTTACGTGAGTTAATGACTAAAAACTGATTCAAGCAAGAGAAGAGAGTCGAAGACGGCTTGCTCTGCACAGCCAACACAGCTATGAACAGAAGTGGTGTACTTATCAACCAAGTATGACGACGAGAGACTAAAAGAGAATTCATCAAAAGATAAAGAACAACTTCATGGTTTTGTCGCTTCTATGCTTTAGAGTCCATTGAGGAAATGATGAGGACCTAATTAAATCTAAAACAAAATAACTAAATTAATTAATAAATAAACAATCCTTGACATGGGCAACGTGACCTGAGAGCCACAACTTTTTTTTATTAAATTGATGAAAACCTGTATTTTAACAATGACACTTCAAAAAGTTCTAATTAAACATCTTTGAAAAATAATTAGAAACTTCTTAGGTTAAAATGATGCGTTTCCAGAAGTAGACTGAAACTTAAAGACTCCAAAAATGACTTTTTTTTTTGCATATTCAGATTCATATGTTCATAAGAGACCGTTTACAGAGAGTATGACTTATATTCCTTCAGAGTATTGGCGCCAAATTATTATTTTTTTTCAGCTTGCTAAGCTACAAAATGAAAAAGCCTGAAAAAAAGCCTTCCAGATTATCTGCCCTAAAAAATATATGTAATTTACAATTCTTTATGTGGCCTTTGGATTGCTTTCAATATCTTAATTTGGCCCTCTGGGGAAAAAAAAAGTGGCCCACCCCTATTTGAAACCACGTTTTACTCATTCTGAGAATTGTTGAACTTTCACAACTGATGCTTTAACCTTTCATGATAAATGTGCTGCCAAACCAACCAGCAACCTTTGATTAAAAAAAAGAACTGTTCACACTGTTGGCTGGTTCTCAAGTTATCTCTCAGGTCGGAGGCAATGAGTTCCGACAGAACAGTGCTTCATCTAGATACCTAACAGTCACCAATGGTGTGCCACAAGGCTCAGTTTTAGGTCCCACTCTTTTTACAATTTGTATAAATAATGTACTTTGTAGGTCAAAACCTTCCTGACGCATCCTTGCATCTTTGTGCTGATGACACCATTGTTTATTGCCGAGCTAACACAGTTGCCAAGGTTTTTCAGCTTCTACAGTCTGCAATTGACTTCATTCAGTCAGACTTATTCCTTCTCAATCTGGTGCTAAATGCTGACGAAAACCAAAGGGATGTTGTTTTCCAACAGAAAGTCTGTGCCAGCAACTCCTCTTCCTATATCATCCATGCATGGTGTTCCTATTGAGCTTGTAGATTCTTACAAATACCGGTACTTGGGAATTTTGGTTGAAGTACATCTCTCTTTCAAACCACATGTCGAAAACTTAAAGACACTGAAATTTAAACTGGGTTTATTTTTCAGAAATAGATCTTGCTCATCTCTGAATGCCAGAAAATGCCTTGCAACTGCTACCTTCCTACCAGCCATTGATTATGTTGACATTATTTACATGAATGCTCCTGCCAGCTCCTTGCAAATGTTGGATGCTGTCTATCATGGAACACTAAGATTCATAAGGTTGTAACTACCGTACCCATCAATGCACTCTATTGGTCAGTTGGTCATCATAATCTACACAGACTCACAGGTTTATTTTCATCAATAAATCCCTCCTTGGTCTTCTACCTTCTTAAATCGCCTCCCACATGTCACGCCGTCAGTGCAGTTACAACATTTGCTCTCAGGCCATCATTACCTGCAGCGTTCCCTCACTGTGGACTGAGCCCTTGCCTTTCCCTACTCTGCTCCTGCAACCTGGAACACCTTGCAACAGGAACTGACGTTGTCCAACTTGAAATCTTTAAGGGGTTTTAAACATTTGATAATGTCAATGGAAAAAAAAATCAAAGCAAATTTTTTTGTTTTTAGGATTTTACCATTTTACAGCGCCCCAGTTTATTGTTTTATACACTACTCTTATTTAACTGCATTTTTACTGTAGTTTATTGTTGTCGTTTGCTGTTATTGCTATCTGTATCTTGTGTTCTGTTTGGAACAGGTCTCTCTTGAGACTAGCCTGTATAAATAAAGGTTGAATGAATGAAAAAAAAAAGAAGCTTTTAGCACACATACCAAAGCTTACCCGTAAATCCTTAACAAGAATGAAGCGCCTCGAACATTAGATCTGTGATTGGATATATGGTGGAGGTGACAACTCACTGCTGGTCTCTAACAGTTAGCTCAGGTCTTCAGTGTTAGATTGACACCTCAGACTGAGGAATGTGACTGATTGCTTTTTAAACACTTCAGTCCAACCAGATATGACCTGTCCCCATTTCTGATGCATAAATGCACAGAATAACCTCCTTTGTGCCATCATGACATGTGGAATTTATCACTGACATACTGATTGGCTGGTTTATCCCTGTAAGATTCATCTTTATTTTATATTTTATTGAGCTTCCAAAGCTAAACTCCAACAACACTAGTACAATCAGAGGTAGGCTTCACCTCAGCTATTTTATCTTACACTGCTTAAAGACAAAAATGGCCAATACCTTTACTCTGTATCTTTGTGTGCGTGTGTGTCTCTTCTGAATCAATGAACAATTTTGAACTTGTGGAACATAATGTGCTTCTACAGTTGGTTATGGCTATTCAGTCAATTTAACAGATAATGTGCTAACGTTTGGGGTCATCCCCAACACGTGCTCCAAGTGCTTCACATTGTGCAAGACATTTACTTAAATTTTTAGCTGTGGCTGTTGGAGTCAACCTTGTTTTTCTGTTACCAAAATATCTAACAAACCAATGCACGTTTTACAAGGATAAAATGTCCTGTGGAAAAAGCTGAGGCTCATTTATAGTGCACACACTGAGCCTGACATCTTGCAATATAAACTTGTGAGGGATGTTGGCAATAGCATTCGTTCAAGGAATGCTAGACCTTTCCATTTTTATATGGTTTTATAAACTGGCACCAAGCGGCAGCCAGATACATTATTGCAACAAGAAGACGAGGTGTGGGAACCAGCACAGACACCACTTTCGTAATCAACCAAAAGCACATAGTGCGAGCCTTCTAGGTATCTAGGAAACAAGATATGTGACCCAGTGGTAAGGCAATGCAATAAAGTCAACCTCTCTGCTCCACTTCTCTGGATACAACAAACTAAAATGGCCACTTATTGGCCAAAGCAGCACTTTACTCAGGGCTTCACATCCATAGGTCACTATGCTCCAACAATTAGAAATATGAAGTGGAGTCCTCTTGTAAAACCTTCCATCAACCAGAAGAATGATGCTGGTGCAACCTCTCTTTCAGCAACAAGAAAAATTGTGGAAAGTATCTGCAAAGCTAATAGTTCAGGTTATTTTGAAAGAAAATCATAAAAAGTGGACTCAGCAGGAGATTTGCTTTGTAATTTAATCAAAATCTCGTCAACTGAGCCATTTAAAATAACCATTCTGTAATTAGTTTGGAAATATAATTGGTCTTTGATCACTTTACCAAATACCGTAGGCAACAAACAAAATTAGCAGAGCGTACCATCCATTTTCATCAATGACTCAGCCTAAACAATTAGCTTTAGTCAGAGTTTGATTGAAAATTTAAATATTTGAAGAAAAAAAGACGTCGTAGCTCTCTAGAGAACAGATGTTTATTATATTAATATGAATATGCTGTTTGGATTTTAATTGGACCAACTGTTGCAATGCTGATCTACCAATTCACCTTGTTCATGGGAGGTGGACAAAGCTGGTGCGGCTCATATTGACACTCTAATCCTTTCAAAGATATAACATTACAACAAACAGCTTACTCCAAGAGCTGCAGAGAAGACAACCTAAATAAAACCAAGAACGGTGAACAGCTCTACATTCTTCATGTTACAACACTTGGAGTCATGCTTGAGCAGTGAAGAAGAATCTGTCAGGTGGTAAAGGGGGTTGGGTATTTGTTTAAGGAAAATTACAGCTGTGTTTGTTCGATAACGCGTTAGAAGAAAGAGGATCAAGTGTGGGTGGTCCACAATGTTTAAATCCTACACTCCAAAAGAATCCCTGCTTGGTGTTACAGTCACTGAAAGGCTCTATAGACAAAAGCAATTTCAATTCAATGGCACTCATCACAGCTTTGCATGCAGAAAGCAAAATGCTTTCAGAGATGCTTCATGTCCACAAGTCCTCCAGGAAATTGCTCTGTATTGATGGTTGGACTAAATGCAGGTGGCAATTATCTGCGACTTTGTTATACAAGTGGTTTATTTGCTGTAAGTAGCCTACATTTGACTGGTCTACAGAGAGCAAAGCTGCTTCAAGGGTAAAACATTGCAGATCACACACTTCCTCAAATACCCGCTTTGACCTTTGCGTCATGGCAAAATCTTTTCTCCCCACATTAGTGAGATGACTAGTTGTCCTTGATGGCAAATCACAGTATTAAACTGTAATGTACTGTACTTAGGTTGAAAGGGAAATAAAAGTTGTCTGAAAGAGAACATAGCAGTGTGGAGTTTAAGTGTTATACTGTATATACACCCAATGATGACTAATGGCTGAATTGAGTTAAGATGGACAACAGTGACCTCCATGACCTAGAAAAGAAGAAGCAGCTAAAGAAAATGAATGGATACCTGGCTAGTTACTTAAAACCAAGGCAGAGACAGGAAAACCCAGGGATCTCAAAATCTATTGGGGAATGAGAACAGGTGTGCCGATTACAAAGGAGACACAGGTGCACTGATGTCTGACAAGAGTTACATGGAAACAGAATTATAGCCATGGAATGTGGGGAGAGAAACAAAAACTCAATTACAAATGCTTGACGGAAAAGAATTTTATATATACTGTATATATATATATATACACATATATATATATACACACATATACTGTATATATACTATATATACACACATATACTGTATATATACTATATATACACACATATACTGTATATATATATATACACATATNTATATATATATAACTAAACTGAAAACGTGTCAGAAACAAGATAATTGAAGTATTTAGATACATAAAACTGAAAATAGACTCAGTGTCACAATCCTCCCGTTTTGAACCCATATGCAGGCAGGCGAGCGAGGCAAGAGTTTAAAATAAAATGTATTTATTTTAAACAAAACAAAACAAAACAAAAGGCTGGCGTGACAGCAAAAACAGGACGGGTTCAGATTCAAACAGGTCACAGGAACAGAGGAGGACTGTGATGTCTGTGTACAAACAGGGCAATGACTGGACAGTTTGCAGGTGGATGGAAGGAGTTTAAATACAGCAGGGGAAGAGTGGTTAATGAGTGCAGCTGGACAGGTAACTGATAGGGACAGGTGCGAATGATTAAAGGCTGGAGAGGCAGACTGAGAAAATGACAGAGACAAAGCACAAGAATGTCAAAGTACAAGAAACAGAAAAGTTGAAGACATGGAAACAGGAAGAAAACGGACCATACGATAACCCCCCCTCTCAAGGGATGGCTCCTGACGTCCCCTAGGACCACAAAAAATAAAATAAAAACACTTAAACACACTACTGCACGGGTGTGAGGAAGGGGGAAACACACAAAAAACAGTAGGACTAGACCTGGGAGCAAATATAAACAAAACAAACTCTATGAACAGCCCTGGGCATCATTCAAAGAAAACAGGTGGACAGTCTCGACTGTCCCAAGCAAGGCCAGAGTTCAAGTGGACGGGCCGGAGACCATCCAGAGTGGGACCAGAGTTTAGGTGCCACAGGGGAGGCTGTGACAGCAAACAAGAAG
This sequence comes from Garcialebias charrua, assembly GCA_038048925.1. NCBI lineage: Eukaryota > Metazoa > Chordata > Actinopteri > Cyprinodontiformes > Rivulidae > Garcialebias > Garcialebias charrua. The sequence goes on from JBBPBX010004792.1 coordinate 16,173, forward strand.
ACTCCAGGGAACGACGAGTTGGACCAGTGATGATGAAGGAAGGCAGACCAGGGGTGAAGATAAGATTCAGGAGCGAGGACCTCCAGAGACGAGCCGGGATCTTCTGCGGTAGAGTGGATCTTAGCAGAAGAGCCAGGGACGAGGAACTCGGGCAGACCAGGAGCGAGGACCGCAGATGAGCCGAGGTCCAGATCTGCAGCAGGTGGTGGCTGAGTCTGGGCTGTATCTGGGGAGTCGGGTCCAGGGTCCAGAGCTGCTGCTGCTGGAAAGTCAGGGACAGTCAGGGACAGGGTCCAGAGCTGCTGCAGGTGGTGGAGGAGTCTGAAGATCTGCAGCCGGGAACCCCTCAGGAGGAATGGATCAAGGACTTTCCACCTGGGTCTCCTCGCAGCAGGGCAGAAGTGGATTCAGGTACGTCGCCACCGTTCCAGCTCCTCCAGTGAGGGAGGGCTGGACTGCTCCTCTGGCAAGACATGGAAACACAAAGAAAACAGACAAGGGAACAGACCATCATGTCACTCAGAGCCAGAAAAAGCAATCAAACACACTAAAAACTAACAGAAATTCACTTGCTTAAATCATTTTAGTGAAGTCAGGATATTATTTGGCCTAAAAAAGGTAACTGCTAAAGACTGTTGGGTATTTTATTTGCTGACGTTTTACTGTGTATTTTAATTGTAAGTCAAAGCCAGAGTCAGACTCTTCAGGACACACGTTTGAATTTGGACAGATCACTGAGCAGTGGCGGCCGGTCCATAGGGGCAGTTGGGGCACAGCCCAACCTAAAAAATTAATTTGCCCGACAAAGCAGTTCCTCTTATTAAATAATGTAAATGACTCATTTACTGAGCTTAATGAGAACGTTTTCTGTTTGTATTTTTCAATTATTTTGACCATTTTTAAATGAAATTAAAAATTATTTTTTAGGGATTCATTCTCAGTTTTTGTGTTTTTTATTCGTTCAGTGACAAGCTTTCATCAAGCAGATCCAAACATGTCCAGTGATCCAAACAGCCAACTCCAATAGAATTTCATTTGGGGCATCAGATTTTCTGCCCTGTGGATACATTCAGCTGGTTTTAGCACATTAATACACCCACTAACACTTGTCCTGACGTGAGCTCAAATGCAGGAATAGCTGGAGCAAAACCGTCTGTGTTGTGGAGATATTCTGTTTTAAATCCATGTGGAGCAGACAGAGAGGACCTAAACAGAAAACTGAGGAAAATAAACATATAGAGGGACATTTTCGCCAACATAATAGGATCTTGTTTAATCCATTCTCTGGTGAATGTGTGTGTGGCTGTTTTAGGTCATTCAATCAGGCATTTGTCTTGTCTTATACAACAGGCTAGCCTTGTTGATACACAAGGATTCATTTACAAGAGGGACCTGTTCCAGACAGAGCATATAAAGTACAGACAATAACAATAACAACAATAAACTACAGTTAAAATGCAGTTAAAATAATAGTGCATAAAACAGTAAATCAGGGTGCTGTAAAACAGGCTGAAATACTAAAAATTAGAACATATTTGCTTTGATATTTCCATTGACATGATCAAACATTTAAAACCCCTTAAAGAAATTAGGGTGGACAGCAGCTCCTGTTGCAAGGTGTTCCAGTTACAGCAGCAGAGTAGGAAAAGGCCTTTTTGCTAAGTTCAGTCTGCGCTGAGGGAACGCTGCAGGTAATGATGGCTTGAGAGCGCATGTTGTAACTGCACTGATGGCATGACATGTGGGAGGAGATATAGGAAGGTAGCAGAGCAAGCAGAACTGTAAGCTGCACAACCAGGAGAAAAGCTATGAAATAAAGGGAACAGACATTACAGAATTATATTCATAAATAGAAAAAAATTAAGTAAGTTGTGTGTACAAATCTAAGTGATTCTGATTGTGTTTAGTCAAGCAGAGAAGGTTTTGCTGGCCCCGACAGTCCACCACTGATTGAATACCAAGTGGCTTTTCATAAAGAGATATACAGTACTGTATATATAAAGATAGAGAAACATTTGGATGAAGCTATATTCTGTTTTTTTGTTTTGTTTGTTTTGTTTATGCTTTAGCATTTGTACCCGATTGTTACCTTCTGCTGTTAAGGTTGTCTGTAGCAAACAAAATGATTTTGTTCTACTCAAAAATTACCAGTATGCCATTGGGTTATTCTGTTATTTAAGTTATCTAAAGCATGCATCAGGGTAGTTATCCAATCCAACTGTTGTGTGTGTGTGTTTGCTCACAGGTCAAGCTAAATGAACGTTTTAGGGGTGGTGGTGGTGGTGGTGGTGGTGGTGTTATTAAAATAATGGATATGTGTTTATAGTAAAAAAAAAAAAATGTTCAAATCCAGTTTGAAGGATGCTTTGGTTTTCAGGCAGAATTGGATTTCTTCCTGATTGTTGCATTTTATCTTTGGTTGAATATAGCATGTTGAGATTCCATCAAATTATCATTAGAGATGTAGGTATTAAAACCAGTTAAACTAATGCAATTAAGTATGTGCAGTTCGATGTACTGCTCAGCATTAAGGTTATTGCAAATTGTAGGCAATTTTTCACAAATTTTCAAAAACAAACTATAAGCTAATGATAACCTTTAAGTCAGGTTGAGGTGGCAGTAAAATCTAATTAAAGGCTTTGCTCAGTCAAATGGCTGAAATAGTCATTTCAAGGTGAGCTAGCCAATAATTCAAAAGTCTAATGACGTTAGATTTAGAGGGCACTTTGAGACTGGAAGGAGAAAGTGTCTGTAAATTTTATTACAACTCACTGGAGGGCAAAACATGTCTGCCCTGATGGTCTTTTATAAACATTTTTAACTGATGATCCAGACTCTTAGTGATGCATTGCCATACAGTTGCATTTATCTCAACCCATGCAGAACTTCCTAACCATCCATAACGGTGGCTGGAGAAGCATAATTTTGTTGTGTTGACTAGATATGGTGTTGGCAATTGAAATGTATTTTTCTCTTCACCATAAAGATTCCTTCTATTTTTGTGTAACTCTATGAGACACCCACATTGTTTGCTGGCTGTGAAATGTTTTCTAGTCAATAAATGAGAGGCAAGCTCAAACATGAGTTATATTGAAACTGCTAATCCTTTGTTCCTCCAATAATGCATCAGCATTTGAATTAGTTTTTAGTTGTATTTCTGCTTTGAAGTACATACAAGGCTTAGCAAATGAAATTCCATTTTGGCAGTACTGTATGTGTTTTACCCTTATACTGTATGTGCAGTGGGAAAATTAAATCCGTCTGATAATAAGACATAACGAAGGAACAACAGTGTGCATCAAGCCAGACTATTTGATAGTCTGAACCTGATTTTCTTCAATGGGGAAGAGGGTAATTATCATAACTCCATGCCTTTGTTCTTTAAGAAAGAAGGTATGCAACGTGTCCAACACCCCAAGAGGATCTTGTGAATAAGACATCACTCTGGAAAAAGAGCACAAAGCAAATGGAGCAGTACCTGATTTGTCTCTTGGACTTGGGCCTCTGAGGAAATCTTAGCATGCCAGTGTGTCTTGCCTGCAGGTTTTTCACTTCTGTGAGGGTGAAAAATCTGAAAATTTTTACCTCCCATCAGCTTTGTGCCGTTGCAGGCTGAGTTACTGAGGCATAATCTGAGATTTGGGATTGATGGTATCAGAACTGAAAGTTATGCACCATAACTCATGTTCCCTGAAGGAAGGGAACGAGGTGCAACATATGCTATGGGAATTGCGCCCCCGCGCGATTACCTGAAGGAATACATTCACGCCTTTACGGCAGGGGCGTCAGCGTCGCGCCAGAGGCCCCGCCCTCTGGGTACTTAAGCCGCTGACGCCCATTCATCATTCTCCAAAATGCACTTCACCGAGCTTTCAGCATTGAAAGGGCCAGATATGTTGCACCTCGTTCCCTTCCTTCAGGGAACATGAGTTATGGTGCATAACTTTCAGTTCCCTTTCAGACATGTCTCTCGGTGCAACATATGCTATGGGAACGTAATTCATTCACGCCCTTGAAATGCTCAGCAAAATGCAAGTGAGAGCATCTGTCTTAAAACGACATGCATTTCCCAGCTGCTTTCTAGAAGGTATATAGAAAGCACAGCCTGAGAAGAAAAAATGCCAAATGTAGAAACATCAGCTTGATGTTGCCACTGGGCATATAGATAAAAAACACCAGTTAGAGACAGCATAAGCGTGCTCCACGAGTGCGATTACTCATCATCTCCTTTTTTCTCTGGAAAACCTGAGAAACAGGAGGAAAAGAGCAAGGGACCCATTACGCCACTAGTAATTGGGTGGCAATCTGGAGGTAGAAAACCCAGGTCAAGCACAGGGTAATCTCCCAAGTCCCCAGGGGAAAGTTTTTACATATACAAGGGGCACGACTGGCAAGTGGAGTCCATCCTGATGTTGGACACCCATTGAACATCTCCTAAGCAAACATAAACACCAAGGGACACCCTTGTGTATGTTGTTGCTGTCTGTTTTGGGATAAAGCAATCAAAGCCTTAGGCCCTCAGCCAGTTCCCTTCAAAGGCCATGCTGAAAGCCGCCACAACTCCGGACGTGGGTGTAGAAGCTGCCCACGTGCCTGAGTCAGCAGGTCCCTGTGGGGAGGCAATTGCCATGGTATCCCTGATAACATTGAGATCAACTCCGGGAACAACGGTTTCTGCGGCCATCTGGGGGCTATCCGGATCAGGGAGAGGGCTCCCTGACGTACACGTTCCAGTGTCACCTCAATCAGAGGAACAGGTGGAAAAGCATAGTACAGCACCCCTGCTGGCCAATCATGGGCCAGAGCATCCGTTCCCAATGGTGCATCTGTTTCCTTCAAAGAGAAGTAAAGGTCACACTGTGAGCTAGCTCTGCAAGCGAACAAGTCCACCGAGGCTCTCCCAAATCGTGACCAGACCTGTTCCACAACCCGTGGGTTCAGGCTCCATTCTGACGCCAAGAGAGGCCCTCTCGAGAGGGCATCCGCTCCATAATTTAGTTCACCGGGAACATGAGTCGCCCTGAGTGACAAGATTCTTGGAGCATACCACGTGAGCATCTTCTGCGTCAGTCCGAGGAGGGCCTGGGACCTTGTCCCTCCCTCTCTGTTGATGAAGGACACTGTGGTCCTGTTATCTGATTTCATCAGGACATGCTGCCCTGTAATCAGACCTTTGTTAAAGAAGTATTTTACTGACAGGAATACGGCCAACAATTCCAGGAAGTTGATATGTAATCTCGCTTCCTGTTCATTCCAAAGGCCACGGGTGTTCTGATTTCTGCAGATTGCCCCCCCATCCTGTTTTTGAGGCGTCCGTCATGACGACTACACGAGATGACACCTTACCCAGCGGGACCCCTTCCGTGAAGACAGACAAGTCTCTCCAAGGTTCCAGGGCCATCAGGCACTCTGAATCTATTCTAACCTTTCCTGCTTGATCAGGTAGGGCGGGTTGTATCTGTTGGTTTAGCCATGCTTGTAGAGCCCGCATTTTTAGCAATGCGCGTGGCACATAGGGTATGGCTGCTGCCAAGAGGCCTAAAAGGCGTTGGCACGTTTTCATGGGGACCCGCTGATCCAGTTTAAAATTTTCCAGGCAATGGCGAATCGAGGAAACTCGTTCCTTTGAGAGCCATGCCCTGTACCGGACGGTGTCGATCTGTACTCCCAGAAATACGGTAACCCGTGATGGAGTTAGGTCACTCTTTTGTAGGTTTATGACAAAACCGAGAGACTCCAGGTGAGAGATCACCCTGTAGGAGTGTGACTGGGCCTGTATTCTGCTTCTAGCCAGAATCAGGAGGTCATCCAGGTAGTTCATAACCCTGAGTCCTTGAATCCTAAGGGGGGTCAGGGCTGCGTCCAGACATTTAGTAAATGTACGAGGAGCCTTCTTTAAACCGAAGGGTAATGCTTTGAATTCATAAGCGTTTCCCTACAAAGCAAAACGGAGGAATTTTCTGTGTTTCCTCCACACGCCTACATGGAAATAGGCATCTTTCAAATCCATTGTACATGAGTAGTCTCCTGGTCTCACAGACTGGAGAACCTGATGCATTGTAAGCATCTTGAACTTAAAAGTTTTTATTCTTTTGTTCAGAGTCCTGAGATCCAGTATCGGTCTCAGGGAATTATCCTTTATGGACACCAGGAAGTACTTGCTGTAGTGGCCGGAGCGTAGTTTGCGTTTTGGACCAAACTTATTACTCCCTTCTGTAAAATCGTCAAAACTTCCTCCCTCAGCACATGTGCGCGTGCAGGGTTAATTTTAGATTGTAGTACCCCTGTGAAGGGGGACGGTCTGCTGGTGAACTGCAACTTGAGGCCATGAAATATCGTTGTCATGACCCATTCGTTTGGTAGACACGCCCTCCAGGCCTGTGTGTACGTCATGAGCCTGGAAGGCATGTCCAACTGCTACTCGTCGTGCTTGAGTGCGGGAGGGATGGACTTTGACCCCTCTCGCACTCTCTCGAGCAAGCTGGTCGGCCCAACAGAAGATATCGCGAGATCTGGCTGTCTCAGGCAGAGCTCATGTATCTTGCTGCGGTTCATAGTTTGACCACGTGGTTTGTGTTTTATGAAAATGGGACTCGAGTCAAGAACCAGGGCAGTCTGTGCCTTGGTACTTTTATTTTTGTACATGCATGAAACAGTGTGTTTTGATTACACATACAGTGGGCGAGTCATGTTTAGTGCGCACACACATATCACCAGCTCCTCGTAGTGTTCTGCAAGTGGAGACTGGGCTCAAAAGGTTAGGTTCCCGTACCGCGTGGGTGGGCAAACCTGTAAAATTATCAGTTCGTCCTGTTTTATCAGGCCCGAATCTGCTTTCCACACTGGGTCATCAAAGAGGCCCTCGGCCGGTACTGGAAAGTCTGACTGTCACCAGCAGGTCTCTTCCTGGCGAGGCCTGCTGTCTCCATTCCAGCGACATCCAGGAGTCGAGATAGTGGCAGCGTCATGGGAGCTCCGGGTTCCACCCAGGAGCATTTGAGCTCCATGAGGAAGTACGGGAAAATGGGCATTTTTTGCAATGTCGTCGGCTGCTGCTTCGGTTAGAAGTAGTTTCCCGCCAGCCTCATAACCTGTTGGCGAGGCATGGGGTCTGGCCACGCGACCTGCAGGGTATCCGCCGCCCTATGACACAGGCCAAACAGAGCAGGGACCGACACGTCCGGCTCCGGTAGATTTTGCGCCAGGTTTTAGGAGGAATCCACAGTTTCTCCTCTGCAACCGTACTCGGCGTCTTGGTCAGACACTTCGGGTATCGAGTCCTCGACGGGGACCGAGGAGTCTGACACGTTCTCATCCCCCACTCGACCACTGCTTTCCAGGTCCACGTTCTCAAGCTCCGGCCCGGGAGCGTGCAGCTCTGCGAGGCGTGCGGCCTTCGCTATGGATTTAGCCAACGCATCCGCGCTGCGTTTCCTCACTACCGCCGGCATCCGACAGCAGTGGGAGCAGGAGTCGGGGGATTTTCTTGCATGCAGAATCCCTAGGCAGACAGGACAGGCCTCGTGGGTGTCCGTCGCCGAGAGGGAGTAGCCGCAGCCGCTGGGGCAGGGGCGCGAGCGAGGGCTTGTCGTCCTGCTAGTTTTCTTCTGAGTCTTTGTCCTCCGTTTTCCCTTCTCGGGAGCCATGTCCGGAGACGAGAAGCATCGAGGCTGTTCCTAGTTTCCTTTTGTTTGAAGCCGTTCTCTCCGTCGTCTTGCTTTCACTGCCTAGCCTGCTAATTATTAGCAGGGAGTGTTGTGACGCAGTTAGCGCCGTCGAGCGAAGCATCTGCGAAGAGAGAAGACAACTTTGAGGTAAGTAGAAAACTGCCGGACTAGCTTTCACCAGCCCAGCAGTACGCAAGAAAAATTTCTCTGTACGCTCAGCGTAGGGAGCAAGCTCACCTCTGATCGAGCGATGCGACAACAGAGAAGTCCCACGAAGTTCAGGTTTTAAGCGAGGTGAAGGGCAATAAGAGAATGATGAATGGGCGTCAGCGGCTTAACAATCAGCCTAACATGCATGTTTTTGGACTATGGGAGGAAACCGGAGCACCCGGAGAAAACCCACGCATGCACGGAGAGAACATGCAAACTCCACCCAGAAAGGCCCCCGGACCAGGATTTGAACCGGGGACCTGCTCGCTTAGAGGCAGCAGCTCTAGTTTGTCATCAATGATAACACCCAAAAAGTTCACCTCACTCACTCTAAAAATCTCAACACCCTCAATTTTGAATTCTTTTAATTACTGAGTATCATGTAATTAGTTTTATCCAGATTTAATGATAATTTGTTGAGTTTAAACCAAGTTTGTATTTTGACGAATTCTGTCTTCATCAACATCTCCAAAAGTTTGCTCTGTGTTGTAAAAAGCTGCACTTTCAACCTGCAGAAGGAATGCTGTTGTTGGAATATGGGGGAGATGTTTTGTTTTTGCTACTGGGGGCATGTTTTGAGCACACAAAAGACTCCAGCCTCAGGGGGCCACACACACCTAATGAAATGCAAATTCCTCAATCTGTAATTTGACAGACTCTGGTAAGGGTAGTACTCATTTGAATATTCTGGGAGTCCTAGTGTTAAGTACCCAGAGGGCGGGGCCTCTAGCGCGACGCTGACGCCCCTGTTGTAAAGGCGTTAATGTATTCCTTCAGGTAATCGCACGGGGCGCAATTCCCATAGCATATGTTGCACCGAGAGACATGACTGAAACTGCAGTTGACCCAGACCTCAGGGACATCTTTACAATATCCATTTAGGAATACTTTTGAATTGCACATTGAGAGATTGGTTGTATGGGTTCATCTAAAAAATAGAATAAAAATAGAATATTGTGAGAAAGTTCAATTTTCTGTCAATCGTTTCAGAAAGTGAAACTCAGATTCTTTACACATGGAGTGAAATATTTCAAGCCTTCATTCCTTGTGATTTTGATGATTATGGCATAAAAATAATAAAAAATATGTGTCTCTTAAAATTAGAATATTACAACCAGCTTTTGGTACCTTTGGCAGTGCGGGCAGTCATTCTTGAAAATGAAATCAGCATCTCCATAAAGCTCATCAGTAAAAGGAAGCATGAAGTCTCTAAAATGTCCTGATAGCTGTTGTGTTGACTGTGGACTTCAGAAAACAAAGTGGACCAACACCAGCAGATGACATGGCACCAAATCATCACTGACTGGAAACTTCACACTGGACTTCAAGCAACGTGGATTCAGGGCCTCTCCACTCTTCCTAGTCTAGACTCTGGGACATTGATGAAAATTTACTTTCATCTAATAATAATAATAATAATAATAATAATAATAATAATAATAATAATAATAATAACTTTTATTTATAACGCACTTTACATCAAACAGATCTCAAAGTGCTAATGGAAGACATTGGACCACTTAGCAAAAATCAATTTTTTCTTCTCCTCAGCCATGTAAGACTCTTCTGAGGTTGTCTCTGGTTCAGGAGTGGCTTGACTTGAGGAATGAGATGTTGTCGCTCATGTATAGGAGATAAAAAGCTGATTAGGGCATGACACCAGGAGTTTACAATATTGAATCTCTTCACAATATTCTAATTAACTTAGGGGTGGCTGTGGCTGAATGGTTAGAGTGTCGTCTGCCACGGTAAGAGTTGTGGGTTCAAATTCACCAGCAGTCATATGCCAAAGTGTCCCTGAGCAAGACACTGAACCCCTCATTGTCTCCGATGTGTGTCCCATCAGTGTATGAATGTGATAAAGTGCTGATTAGTCTCTTTAGAATGATTTGTTCAATTAGCTTCGTAAAGATCTAGTAGAGTGCTGTATGAATGGGTAAATGAGGGCACTGATTGTGTTGTAAAGCCCACAGTTATTCTTCCAAGTTATACTCACATCCCTGATGGACTTTTATAGTTGTTCCTCGCTTGTATTTTGATGTGGCAATCCAATTTTTGAAAGGAAACTTTCTTACACCTAGATGTAGCCACACACCAAGATGGGAGTAAGTACTTCACTTATTTTTCAAGTTATGCTCACAACATGCAGGAACAAATGGTATTTCCATGTGCCGGTCTTCACTCGGCGATGGGGGTACAAAATGAGGGATACATCGCATGGGTAGTCTGCAACTTTTACACCTTACTGTGTTTTAGATTTTTTATACTAATTTCAACTATTTTTTATTTGCTATTGTAACATTCAGAATAATATAAAACCAATTTTATACAATAAATCCTACACCTTTTGTCAGGGAATAATTATAGGAAGCTGATGTTGGCTATTAATTCACAAACAATTATTTTATTTGATGCACTTGAGGAACGATACGCTGACTTAAAATTTGAAAGCTGCATGCTGTGTCAGATTTAAATAGAGCACATGAGCCACTGTTTCTATATCATATTACAGCTGACGCTCACTATTTAAATAAAGCTCTGTTACTAGTCTGGGTAATTACAATAAAAATAGCAGGGTTGCTTAATAGAAACCTGTCAGTGATGCATATTGCATCTCATTGTTTATGGTTATTTTTATGATGACTCCACAATTAGCAAATCTGCTCGACTAAGCTAAAAAACATAGTTTAAAACCACCTCTCATTTTATAGAGGATGAAACTTTGATGCAACAAATCCATAATTGTTTTAATGTAACATTAGTTTTTATTACAATATTGTTTCTTGATTCATTTTTTCATTTTCAAGGATTCAGGGTTCTTTTGTCATATACACCACATGTGATACATGTGGTGGAATTAAATTGTGTCCACGGGGTCCCAGTTACATCCAACAAAAGTATTAGAACGTAAAAGAAAAACGATGATAACATCTCAAAGTAGAGCTTTAAATTCACAAATCCTCAAACAAATAGGCAAGATTCATATAATAAATTCCAAAAAGGCTCAGAAATCATACGTTACAAGATAAAATACTGACATCTTTATGTCTTGTAATCCTGAGGCTGCAGATTTGAGCCCGGTTTGAAGCCAGAAGGGAATCCAGAGTAAAATAATTACTAAACCATTCATGTGACTTCGCTCGTTGGGACAATCCCTGCAGAATGAGCAGCTGGAAAAAAAAAAAGTGTATTGAGTAGTTGGCTGTTGACTCAGGGCTTAATAATAGAAGTGTTTATTTTGAATGGTGTAAATGGTGACGGCTGTTTGTACATCAGCCACATTGTATAAGCAGACAAAATAGCATATTTATTGTAGGATACTGTATAGTGCATCTCTGGTAATCTAGTTTTAACATGATATGCAATTTGTGCGTACAAATATTCAGTTACTTATGTGTCAAATGTGCACAAAATTTTTAAATAAACAAGAACAGTTGTGCATTGTTGCAAAGATGCTGTTGCTCATTTTCCACACTGAGTTTCCTCTGATCAATCGATGATCTGTTTTCATTCAACTTAGTATCAATGAAAACTCATTGTACTAAAATTGTTGCAGTATGTTGTAAAAGAAAAAAAAAAAGCCTCTGAGTATTCTGTGATGAGTACGGGTAGAAAATGTATTGCTCCGGAGCTGAACTCCCCAAGCTGTCACAATGTAATCTATTCTCACTGTTTCTAGTTCATCTGAGATGAAAGTCAGCACTAATGCACCTTGACAGTAGTATAAAGATTTTTTTTAAACATTAACAATACAGGTTCTTTTACAAGTGCAAAGACTCAGATCGCTACTTTAGCAATCTGAGGTACAACAAATCCATGTCTCAGGACACTGATAGGTAACCTCTTTTATGGGTTTGATTCAGAAAATCCCTGGAGGACCCAACTCCATGGTGGCTTTGTCATGATGCTGTTTGTCGCTGCCAACAGCCTGATCAAGCGAAACAGGCCAGTGGCAGTGCTCGCAAGCTCCTTCCTCCTTTCTGTCATGTCCAAAATATAGGTCATGAAGAGTGCAGTGACTGTCTTTACGAGTCTGTGTCTAAAGTGTTTCTATTTGTGAGAGCATTCTTCTGTGTAGTCACTTTCAAGTAATTGGCACAGGACGATTTGTGTCATACTTTACTTACATCAGTGGCAGGTACTTAAAATAAAGATGTGGATGAAGTGTAGGCTGTGTTTGATTAACCATATTATTTCATTCACCATAGGATGTTGAACAGTTTTCAGAAAGTGCTAAAAAAACTTAATACATTTTGAACAATTTACACAAACACAGGATAATGGCAAATAGAAAATAAATCGCCTTTAATGTCCCATGGATGAGAAATTAAATTGTAACAGCAGCAACAGGTATAAAGGTCCACACGAAAAGTTCCTTGTGTGTTAAAAAAAAAGTGTTAAAACAAATGTAAATATATATACAAAGAAATAAGATTAACAATAATAATAACAATGCTCAATAATGTTCCATATGTACTGCACATTGAGAACAGCAGACTATTTACAATGCAGTAGTTAGAGTGGGTGATTGAGCAGAAGTCAGCATGTATTTAAAAGATTTGTTGGGAGCAGTGATGGTTATATAGACCAACAGTTGCTGGGAGGAAGTAACACTAAAATAATAGAGAAAAACATGAAAAAGGTATGGCACTACAGTACCAGGAAAAACATCTTAAGACCAAACAGACCGAAACGTTTCATTATTGTGACAAAAATACTGTGTTGGGTTGTGAGAGTACAGAGTGCAGGTGACAGACAGGCAGGTAGAATACAAATAATTTTTATGTATTAAGCAGAAGGAAAACCAGTTTTAGGGTTGACCAGAGAAGTCATGCATGTGGACCAAACAGAGTGAGGGAAGACAGTGAGCTTTTATCTGCTGGGACGGTTGATTGGCAACTCAGAACAGCTGTGATGCTCTGCAAGGAATTTCAAGTAAAAGTAACGAGACAAACATGGGAGCTGAGGAGAAACTATGACCATGGAGAAAAGAGTAAACCTGCCAGCCTGGACAAGTTACAGAAGACATGACTATTAAAACAAAATACTGGCAGAAAAAAAAACATCACTATAAACTGAAACAGGAATTTAGAGAACTAAAAACCAGGAGCACAATCAAAAGCTCCTAAATTAAATCTAGTTTGGGGAATCAGAGCCTCACTTTTGAAGCAGAAGCAGTGACTGCAATATTTTATTATTAGATTTCTTTGTTAAGTTTCTTTTGTTTAATTGTGAGTTTTCGTCTTTGAATTATATTCTTGATTTTGTTCTTATGTCTCAGCTGTTAGATGTCTTCATCTGCCACTGTTCCCAGCTCCTCAACCACCTGCTTTTCATTTCTAATCAACCCAACTGTTGCCACTTGCTAATCACCTCTCACTGCTCTTTGGTTTTCTCAGTCTTTGTTGAATCCATAGTACAGTAGTTTGCCATGATGGTTGTGTTGCAGAGTAGCAGGGGTTTAAAGTGACATGTTTTGGCCAATAATTCTGGTTATGGGTAATTATACAGCTTGCCACTCGTCAAGACACAAGAAGGTTTTAGCACGTGTTGAACTTTATTGTTATATACAAGAAAAGCAGATTAAGTGACACAGAGGCAGGAAAATCACCTGTGTGGATAAAGGAAGTATACAGAAAGGCTACAACATGTTTTTCAAAAGCTTACTAAAGTTTCTTAGAACATTCTTTACAGGTGAAACCAAAATGAACTTGTTGAAATATACTTTTTTTTAAAGTCACATTTAGGTGCAAGTAAAATGTAAATGAAAGTTGTTACGTTAAAAATAATCCACTTTACGTGTAGACAAGTCTACAGGTAACCCTCGAGGTACGACACCTGCGACCTACGGCAACTCAGACTTACGATTTTATCATATTTAATAAAAATATGATTAAAAAAAAAAAAAAAATATTATTTTGTGTTTAAAAGTTATTAATTTCATGTGTATAGCACTTTGTTGCAGCTGTGGTTGTTTTAAATGGCTTTATAAATAAAGTATAATTATTAATTTTACGTTTTGATAAGAAATTAATCGTATTTACGCAACTTCCGGTTTCCGCTCGCCACTTCCGGTTGCCATTTTACAACTGTACTGCGGTCAATGGAGCTCCGGAGGCTACTGTCAGCTGGCTCCGTGTGCCCGATCAGGGTTGCCTCATACGGATAAATGAGCTGGAAACACTCGGTCAACTCTGTGGACGTCTCAGGTCCGGAGGAGCAGCCGCGGATCGCCCCGCGATCGGCGGCCACAACGCCGCCCGACATGCTAACGACAGCAGCTAACAAAGCAGCTAACACAGGCGAAGACACCGAGCCGACATGCCGCGGAGGATCCATCTGCGGCCGGGAGCTCGCCGCAAATGTCCGCCTGGCAGTCGGGGCCACCGGCTCAAAGTAAGACATTATATTTTTTATTTTTTTGTGCAGTTCTGTGCGTGTTTATGGCCTTAGTATGTCTGCTTGTTCAGTCTCATGCCATTAAATATGTGTGCGGCGCTCCGTTAGCGGTATAACCGCGACCTATGTCAGAAACGCGGACCTACGATAGGCATGTGTTTTTGGTCCGCGAGGTACGACAAAATCGACCTAAGTCACACACGTAGGTCCCTATCCCTGACGTAGGTCGAGGGTTTGCTGTATATTGTATTGTACAGAGTCCTGGGGGACTTTATTTACTTTTGCATTCCCTCGCAATACTTTTGTGTTCCTACGCAAACGTTATTGCATTCCCTCACAATACTGTACTGTATGTAGTATGTCACAGACAACAGCAACAATATTTGAGGTTCATGGAGTTTTGTTTTAAAATCAGCCTTAAATATAAGGATATCCAGTGTGTGCTGCAGTGGTAAAATTGGTTTTATGTTGGATATTTCACGTTCATGCTCCGTGGTTTCAGCGGTGGCTTCCTCGTTCGAGCCGACGCAGACAGTCTGATTTCATTCAGCTGACAGATGCTTTCAGTCTGTCCCTCGGAGGAGCGATGGTTCTATTAGGGACTGCCAACAAATTACCGGGCTAATGAGCTTGGTCTGAACACCGTTATAATATTTTAAATATATTTCCAGAGTATTTGTCAAAGCAGCACCATGTATCATAAGTTTTCTCAGTATATTTCTGTGTGGTAATAAATCGTGAATTTTCTCATCATTTAAATCCAAAATAACAAGGTGGCACTTGCGTTTCAAAAGTACTGTAACTTTATTTTAACGCATCAAAGTCCATGCTCAATCATCCAGGTACAAAATACAATAATGGTCAGTCAGGTAATCTGGACAGTTTCTGAAACAGTTTCAGTTTAGATGGGAAAACAGTTTATTTTGGACTCCTCAGACTGATAAAGCCCTCCGGATAGAGGGCGAAACATTGTGAAACATTGTTCCACATAAAAACTGTCCAGATGACCAGACTGGCCATTATTGTATTTTGTTCCTTGATGATTGAGCATGAACTTTGATGCTTTAAAAGAAAGTTACAGTACTTTTGAAAAGCAAGTACCACCTTGTTCTTTTGCAAAGCTGGGCACCGCTAATTAAAAAATTAGTTCCACAATTTCTAAAACGCTTATTAATTTTTTTAGGTCCACAATTTCAAAAGCACAAATGTCTTATGAAAATTAGGGGAAGCTAATCCAATCCGCTATTTATATATTTCTATATTATATATATATATATATATTTATATATAGCCGGCAGCGTTATCAATATTTGCACTACACTGCCAACTGAAAAGTAACAAAAATGATCCTAAAAGGATGAAATTACAAAAATCAAAGGATTTATTTAATACTTTACGTACATATATTCTATTCGGCCACGAAATTAACAAAAAATAGAATGATCTTTTAATCCCTAAAACCACGTTTAAATCTCAAATACACGGGTGTGTCGCCACCGCATTTATACATAGTAACCCAAATACATGAAACTAACGACTCGCCGTCGAATGGTCGACACAAAACGCACAATAAAATCCTCCGGCCACGTTAATTTGGCTTGAAACAGCGGGGTTTTCTAAGGATTTCCATTAGTAACCCAGCACAACCAACAGGCAGACACACAGCGTTAGCGTCTATAGGTAGTCAACAGATTTAATGAAAAGTAACTAAAATACATGAAAATAACGACTCACCGTCGCGTGGTATACACAGAACACACAATAGAATCCTCCGGCCGCGTTAATTTGGCTTGAAACAGCGGGGTTTTCTAAGGATTTATCCAAGTACCCAGCACAAACAGTAGCCACGGAATTAGCCCCTGAGTTCACCTCTAACCCGGAAGCTGTCGAGATGGAATAGTCCATTTTTAGTAGGGGGATAAAGAAATCAACCGTTTTTTAAATTGCTTATTTAATGATTGTTTTCATCGTAACTATAATTATTTTTATGTTAAATGTAGATTAACAAGCAGGATCAATGTTAGGAATTAGGTGACTGGCCGGGGCGCGGCGGGGCCGGGGCCTCATGCTGATGGGATCCCCAGGCATTTACCTACATGGTAGATCCCCCCCTCTGCTCCCTCCCCCCTCCAACCCTCCCTCCCCCCTCCAACCCTTCCTCCTC
Organism: Garcialebias charrua; assembly: GCA_038048925.1. NCBI lineage: Eukaryota > Metazoa > Chordata > Actinopteri > Cyprinodontiformes > Rivulidae > Garcialebias > Garcialebias charrua. Next base: position 32,613 of record JBBPBX010004792.1, read on the forward strand.
TCTGCTGTTTACGGTGGGGAA
>JBBPBX010004792.1:36776-50860 GCA_038048925.1 Garcialebias charrua
ACCTAGTCCCCGACTTACGAGCGAGTTCCGTCACTAGGGGGCGCTCGTAAGTCAAAAATTCGTAAGTAGGATCACATAGTAAAAAAAAAAAAAAAAATTTTTTTTTTTTTTTTTTAAATAAATGAATACATGTACAGTACTGGACAGTCACCAAGCACTTAGCCTATCCTAACACAGTTTTTAAAGATGAAGGAATAAGTTGAATTGTCTCCCTTTCACATAAAGGGAGCAAGCTCCCTATGGAGCCTGCAGGGAGGAGGGAGACAATTCAACTGATTCCTTCATCTTTAAAAACTGTGTTAGGATAGGCTAAGTGCTTGGTGACTGTACAGTACTGTACATTTATCTATTTATTAAAAATATACAGTATATACAGTATTTTTATTTTTTATTGTTTTTTATTTATTAATAGATAAATGTACAGTACTGTACAGTCACCAAGCACTTAGCCTATCCTAACACAGTTTTTAAAGATGAAGGAGTCAGTTGAATTGTCTCCCTCCTCCCTGCAGGCTCCATAGGGAGCTTGCTCCCTTTATGTGAAAGGGAGACAATTCAACTTATTCCTTCATCTTTAAAAACTGTGTTAGGATAGGCTAAGTGCTTGGTGACTGTCCAGTACTGTACATGTATTCATTTATTTAAAAAAAATATATATATATATATATATTATTATTATTATTATTTTTTTTTTAATGAGATGCATGCTCGTAAGTCCGGGACCTCGTAAGTCAGAGCGCTCGTAAGTCGGGGACTACCTGTATATCTATTCAAGATGGCGGCGCGTGCAAACGTTGCGGCTTCTCTCTCTCCCAGCAACACGGTGCTTTCGTCTGTTTTGTCCTGCACGCCGCAATTTGCCGGCACGTCTTTGTCTTGTCTACGTGTTCAAGAACGCAAGTATAGCCGTGAATTCCTGCTTGATGTCGGAAAAACCGCTCATTTGGGAATAAACAGCGAACTCCAGGAGAAGCTAAATGAGCTCGAGGAGGAGTTACGTGAGCTTCGTGACTGCGAGCTGCTCTGGAAGCCAGCCCCGAGCTTCCCTTCATCGCGCCCGCCGTGGAAGTGCCACAAGCGGCGTGACAGGAAACAGAAGCGGGGTAAACGTGGAGGTATCAGAGCTAGGCTAGCAGCTAGCCCACACAGGCCGGCTATTCCATCCATGGTTCTGGCTAACGTGCGCTCCTTGGACAACAAATTGGATTATATACGCCTGCTACGAACGACACAAAAGACTGTGAGAGACTGTTGTGTGTTTGTATTCACGGAAACGTGGCTTAACAACAACGTTCCGGACCATGCTATTCAGCTAGGGGAGCTAACATGCTACAGAGCGGACCGAGCTTTCATCAAGGGAGGTAAGACTCGCGGAGGCGGGCTCTGTGTTTACATCAACAACGCATGGTGTCGTGATGCTGCTGTGGTCTACAAACACTGCTCACATTTAGTGGAGTTTATGACTATTAAATGCAGACCGTTCTACTTACCGAGGGAGTTTACAGCTGTTATGATTGTTGCTGTATATATCCCTCCAAGCTCCAACAGCAAAGATAGAGGTGAGGCACTAAATGAACTATATGTGCACATCAGTGAGCAACAAACAGCCCACCCTGATGCTTTTCTCATCACGGCTGGTGATTTCAACCAAGCAGATTTAAAGAGTGTTCTTCCAAAAACATACAGAAACATAAACTTTGCAACAAGAGGAAACCACACCCTGGACCAGGTTTACACCACCATGAAAAATTCCTACAGAGCCATCCCCCTCCCCCACATTGGTGCTTCTGACCATATCTGTGTTATGCTAAAGCCAGCATACAGGCCACTGGTGAAAGTCACAAAACCAGTCCGCAAGCAGATACGAGTGTGGCCAGAGGGGTCTTCAGAGGCACTCCAGGACTGTTTTGACACCACAGATTGGAGTATGTTCAAAGAAGCTGCTACCACAAACAACACCACATGTCTCCAGGAGTACTCAGACACTGTATGTTCATACATCACCAAGTGCATTGATGATGTAACCAACCTTAAAACCATCACTGTTCGGGCTAACCAGAAGCCATGGCTGACAGCTGAGGTTCACAGACTCCTGAAAGCCAGGAATGCTGCCTTCAAAGCGGGAGATCAGGTGGGCCTGAGGGCAGCCAGAAACAACCTGGACTGGGGCATCAGAAAGGCAAAGAGGCAGTATTCCGGGAAAATAGCTCACCGTTTCAAGGACAGCAGGGATACACGCAGTCTGTGGCAGGGAATACAGACCATCACAAACTACAAACCATCCCCCCAGACCTGTGACAGCTCAGCCTCTGCGCTGAATGAACTGAATGAGTTCTTTGCTCGGTTCGAGGCAAGTAACAGCACACCAGCACATAAACTCCCCCCCTCTCCTGATGGCCAGGTGCTGACGCTGTCCTCAGACAGCGTAAGGCGATCATTCATCAAGATTAACGCCCGGAAGGCCTCTGGTCCTGACAACATACCTGGTCGTGTGCTGAAGGACTGTGCAGGGGAACTCGCAGCGGTCTTCACGGACATCTTTAACATCTCACTGAGCCAGGCCATCGTCCCCACCTGTTTCAAAGCCACCACCATCATCCCTGTCCCAAAGAAGGCAACGCCCGCATGCCTCAATGACTATCGCCCAGTAGCACTCACCCCCATCCTGATGAAGTGCTTTGAACGGCTAGTCATGAAAAGCATCACATCTGTCCTCCCTGCCTCCCTGGATCCCTTCCAATTTGCATACCGACCTAATCGCTCAACCGACGATGCCATCTCCTCTGCCCTCCACACAGCTCTCACACATCTGGACACGAAGGACTCCTATGTTAGAATGCTGTTCATCGACTTCAGCTCGGCATTCAACACCATCATCCCCCAACAGCTCATCCTTAAACTGGACAGTCTGGGGCTGAACACCTCAATGTGTAACTGGCTGCTAGACTTCCTGACCGGGAGACCACAGACAGTACGGGTCGGGAGTAACACATCTAGCACCATCACATTGAACACAGGGGCCCCACAAGGATGTGTGCTGAGCCCCCTTCTATTCACCCTGCTAACACACGACTGCACACCATCGTACAGCTCCAACCACTTCATCAAGTTTGCGGACGACACAACAGTGGTAGGTCTCATCAGCAACAACGATGAGACGGACTACAGGAACGAGGTGAGCCGCCTGGCCTTGTGGTGCGGACACAACAATCTCACTCTCAACGTGGAGAAGACAAAGGAGATTGTTGTGGACTTCAGGAAGAAGGATGCCCAACATGCCCCTCTGACCATCAACAGCACCGCAGTGGAGAGAGTAGACAGCACCAAGTTCCTGGGAGTGCACGTCTCAAAGGACCTGTCCTGGAGCAGGAACACTGCAGCACTGGCAAAGAAGGCTCACCAGCGTCTCTACTTTCTCCGCAAGCTGAAAAGGGCTGGAGCTTCAACCCCCATCATGAGCACCTTCTACAGAGGTGCCATAGAAAGTGTCCTGACCAGCTGCATCACTGTGTGGTTTGGTGCATGTACTGCATCCTGCCGCAAGAGCCTCCAGCGCATTGTGAGAGCAGCTGAGAAGATCGTGGGCACCTCCTTGCCCTCACTGCAGGACTTACACAGCAAACGCCTCACTCGGAAAGCCCACTGCATGGCAGGTGATCCCACACACCCACTACACAGCCGCTTTAGACTGCTGCCATCAGGGAGGAGACTGAGGAGTCTCCAGGCTCGAACCAGCAGACTGAGAGACAGCTCTGTTCATCAGGCAGTCAGGATGCTAAACACTCTGCCTGCTCTGCCCCCCCTCCCATTTGAACTGCCTTAACACTAAAACTTTCTCACACATTACCACACAACACAAAGATTTTAACACTGGACTCTGTGTCATCAAACGGGTTATTCACTAAACTCTCGGTCATGTGCTCATACAGTTTGCACTACTTCTCATACTTGCACTAATGTTTGTATTACATCACTGCCTATAGTCATAATACTGTTTACATTCTCTGTTTACATTTATTAATACTGTTTACTTTTATTACTACTGCTTACATTTAATTACTACTGTTTACATTTACACTACTCTAATATCTACACCACTGCTGATACATATACAGTGTGCTCTGAACGGTCTTATTTAGGGATGCCCAATGTGCCTTACTGCATATGCCACTTTTTGCCTCTATAACAACATCAACTACTACCTCATACATATACTGTGTACATTAACTCATACGTTGCTTTGCCACTTTGCAAATGTCAATGCTAGAAACCTTTAGTTTATTTTAGTTATACTTTTTATTAGGCATGTAACGATTGTAATGGGTTTACCGAACCGTTCCGGTACACCACGTTCGGTTCGGTCCACCTGCGTACCGTTTCGGTTATTTTTTCACTCATTAAACGTTCTTAACAGGGGAATATATGCACCGCGGAACAAAATTTCCTGGGCGCGTTTCAGCACGGACCTATTTTCGCGTGGCACGCGCAGCATTTAGCCGTTAGCATCTCGTGCGGTCTCCTGTTTTTGAACGTTATAGCTTTCTTCAAAAGATGAGCGCACGCGCAGCTTGTGTGGACTTCATGAAGACTGCAGCAGCTGAGTGCGTGACGCAGCAGCAACACGTCACGTGAACGCGCTGGAAACTGTCATCTGAACGTGAACAGCAGCTGTATTAAAACTTCATCCGAACGTGAACAACAGCTGCATTAAAACTCCTTCATCAGGTAATCAGAGCGGTCCAGAGCAATAACACAAGCTGTGAGTTTTTAAATCTCTGAATCTGTCTGAACGTTGTTATATGCGCAGGTTTTAAAGTTACTGAGCGTCGCTATGAGACATTCATCACGTCAACACTTCAAAAAGTTCAGCTCTTTATGAAAAAACTAACTGATGTTGTCAACAACAAGCCCTGGACCAGATTAAAGCCCTGCCTGCCATGATGAAGAGTGAGAGATTCAATTGTTCAAGAGGTATTGTTTTATTATTATCTGGGTTTGGATGTGGGCTGCCCCATGTAGGGAGCAGGTACATGTCTTGGACCTAGGGGGTATAGAGTGTGCATCGGGATTATGAATGGAGCGTGTCGTTATTGTTTGTCTTTCTGTGACTGAGGGTGAGGATGAGGGTGGGTCTGAATGAGTGTGTCTGTGTATGAATGTTTAAGTGTCAGGCTGGGACTTGGACTGCCCCCTCTCTGATACTTCTGAGGCTACCCAGTGTCGCGCTCCTGCCACGTGGCCCCCTGGTGGGTGTTCCTCTGCCTGCGGGCGTGCCTGGGGCCCTCACTATCTGGGGCTGGGCGCTTGGGCGTTTGTCAGCTCGGCCTGGTGGCTGCCTGGTGGGGCTCGGGTCCTCTGGTCCTGTCAGGTCTGGACCTGAGGGATGGGCGTCCCCGGTGCCCGAGCCTCGGTGACCGGCCCTGGGGCTACGTCGGTGCAGCGGGCTCCGGCGGGGGCCTGTGTATTGTCGCTGTTGACCCCGGGGGGTCATTGTGTGTGGTCCCTGGTGGGGTTCGTCCGGTTCTTCCACTTGGTCGGATCTGGGGAGTGGACGAGTGGCTCGTCCTGTTCGGGTGGTCCTGGGGACTCTGGGCTCGGGGTCCTTCCTGGGGTCTTGGGCTTTGATCGCCCCTTCGTCTGTCTCGGGCTTTGGGGGGACGGGTCTCTGATGCTTCACAGTCGCTACTAAATGTTCTATTGGAGGAACCTCATTCACTTATGCATGCTCACAACCACACACAAATGGATGCAGGGATGTATAGTAGATGTATGTAGATGGGTATATAAATGAATATAAATATATATGTATGTATATTGTATATATATTTGTAGGTATGGGTATGTGTATTTATAGAAATATTTGCAAGGTCATGAATATTATCAGTCTTTATGCTTGTATGTTTCGTTGTTGTGTTCTGTCATGTGCTTTGCAGGATTGTGGACGGAGGTTTGGTGTGTTTGCCTTGTGCTCTTTCTGTGGACAATTGTTGTTTTGTTGTCTCACTTTCTCTTTTCTTTCTTTCTCTCTATTAAAAAAAAAAAAAATACATATTGGAGTGAGAGGATGGCTATAAGGTGTGAAGGGAGGCCATCTATAAATGGAAAAAAAAAAAAAGAGGTATTGTTTTATTATTATCTAAATAATCTTTTTTTTTTAAATCATAATCTTATTAACTTGTTTTTTTTTAATCTCTTTTGTTTTTTATTTCCAGTCTGTGACAGAGGTAAATCCACCTGCAGCTAAGTGATGACTGAACTGAACTCTGAACTGTTCCCACAGTCCCACCTGTCCCACCAAGAAGAAGTTGTGAGTAATGAGGACAAATACAGCCACACTGCTGCTACTGAACAAAAACTTGATTAGTTAGATTGTAAACAGTCTGTTGCTGCTTATTGTTCTGACTGTTATTGTATTTATTAAGATTTTTATTATTGTTAGTATAGTTTATTTATTGTAGAGTGCTGTTTATTTAAAATCAGAGTCAGAGTCAGAGAGTCTTTATTGTCATTTGCACCGCATGTGGTACATGTGATGAAAACGAGATTATGTACACGGGGTCCCAGTTACATCCAACAACAAATGCAAGAGAAAAACAGTAATAACATCTAGAATTAACTAAGAAAAACATCAACTAGTAATACACTAAGCCCTAATATAGTGGAAAAACATCATTATAAACAGCAGCACGAACATGAGTCTGTATGAGCAGATGGTCACAGATGAACACAGCAACAAGAAAACAGATCAGCATCAGCATGATGTGATATTTTGCAGTGTTTATTTTTATTTTATTTTTATTTATTCATTCATGAGTCTAACAGCCTCAGGGTAGAAGCTGTTCCTCAGTCTAGTGGTTCTACATTTGATGCTCCTCAACCTCCGTCCTGAGGGGAGTGGGGCAAAGAGTGAGTGTGCTGGGTGAGTGAGGTCTTTCATGATGCAGGTGGCTCTTTTCCTGCATCTGGAGGTGTAAATGTCTGTGATGGTGGGGAGACTGACTCCGACAGACCTCTGTGCAGCCTTCACCACTCTCTGTAGAGCTTTCCTCTCTGCAACTGTGCAGCCTCCATGCCACACGTTGATGCTGGAGCACAGGACGCTTTCCACTGCACACCTGTAGAACGAGGTGAGAACTGGGCTGCTCAGACCAGCTCGTCTCAGCCGTCTGAGGAAGTAGTCTTTGATGACCTTTCTTGATCAGGCTGGTGGTGTTGTTGGTCATCCAAATGGGTCACTTTTATTTATTACTACAATACAATACAAACATATTTTTGGCACATTTTCAAAATAAACATTTTGTAAGTCTTTATTTTGTAAAAAAAAAAAAAAAAAAATTTGTACCGAAAAAAACCGAAAATAAACCGAACCGAGCTCTCCTTGTAGTTGAACCGAACCAAAATGTGATTTTAGCGTACCGTTACACCCCTACTTACCAGTAATATTGGAGGATAACTTTTCTGGTGGCCATTTTTAAGAACAAGGGCAATATACAGAGTTGTAGTAACTACAGGTGAATAAAGTTCATGAACCAAACAATGAAGATCTGGGAGACAGTTGTGGAAGCTAGACTTAGACAATAGTTTACTATTTGTGAACATCAGTATGGTTTCATGTCAAGACAGAGCACCACAGATACCATTTGCTTTGTTGATGCTGATGAAGTACAGAGAGGGTCAGAAAGAACTCCATTGTGTCTTTGTGGATTTAGAAAATTTATATGACTGAGTGCTGAGGGAGGAAGTGTGGTGTTGCATGAGGAAATCTGGAGTGGCAGAGAAGTATGTTAGACTGGTACAGGACATGCATGAAGACATCATGAGATTTTAGACTCGTACAAGATAGGTATACCATACCATACCATACCAGTTTATTTATAAAGCACTTAAAAATACAGCAGCAGCCGTCCGAAGTGCTGTACAAGAATAAAAACAAGCACAAAACAATAAAAACAATCAATCTCAATCATATAAATATCAGAACATCACAAGTAAAATAATACAACATTAAAACAGAGATGTGAACTCATTCTGGTTTAAAAGCCAATGAAAACATATGTGTTTTTAAACGAGTTTTAAAAACAGATATTGATGGGGCCTGCCTGACCTTCAGTGGCAGCTCGTTCCACAATTTAGGAGCCAGAGCTGAAAATGCTCTGTCTCCTCTGGTCTTATAAAAGGTTTTTGGGACTGCTAAAAGCATCTGGTCAGCGGATCTGAGAGCACGTGATGGCACATAAAGTTGAAGCAGTTCAGACAGATAAGAGGGACTAAAACCGTTCAAAGACTTAAAAACAAACAATAAAACTTTAAAATGGATTCGAAACTGGACAGGAAGCCAATGAAGGGACATTAAAACTGGAGTGATGTGCTCACGTCTGCCTGTACCAGTCAAAAATCGTGCAGCAGCATTTTGTACCAGCTGCAACCGAGAAAGCGAGGCCTTATTTACTCCAATCAGAAGAGAGTTACAATAATCCAGGCGTGAAGTAATAAAAGCGTGGATTACGGTCTCTAAGTGGCGTCTAGAAAGGAGGGGCTTGATTTTTGACAGGCGCCTCAAATGAAAGAACGAGGACTTAACCATGCTGTTGATGTGACAGTCCAGTTTCAGGCAGGGGTCAATTTTCACTCCTAGATTTGTCACAATCGACTTTTCATATGGGGCCAAAGAGGAAAAATCAAAAGTGGTGGGACTGTCAGGAGCACTAGATTTAAAGACCATAACCTCGGTCTTTTTATCATTAAAATGAAGGAAATTAAGCGCCATCCACCCTCTAATGTCACCAAGACAGTCCAAAAGAGACTGCGTGGAGCCATTTTGTTTTATAGGAAAATAGACTTGACAGTCATCCGCATACAAATGAAACTGCACACCATGTTTTCTGAAAATAGAACCGAGTGGCAGAAGGTAAAGTGAGAAGAGCAGAGGACCAAGGATAGATCCCTGGGGTACACCCCAGGGGAGGGCAGCAGATGCAGAGGTAAAATTATCAATCTTCACACTGAAACTTCGATTTGAAAGGTAGGACCTAAACCACTGCAGAGCTGAGCCAGTGATGCCCACCCATTGCTCCAATCTGGCGATAAGAATTTCATGGTCGACTGTGTCAAAAGCAGCTGTTAAATCTAAAAGCACAAGTAAAACACAGTTTCCAGAATCCAGCGATAAAAATATATCATTAAAAACCCTTAAAAGAGCAGATTCAGTGCTATGGTAGGTTTTAAAACCAGACTGGAAGACCTCCAAAATTTTAAATTCATCCAAAAAGTCCTTCAGCTGGGTGTAAACAACTTTTTCCAATATTTTTGAAATAAAAGGTAACTTTGAAATTGGCCTAAAGTTGGACAAAGAGGTAGGATCAAGGCCAGGTTTTTTCAATAATGGCTGAACCACAGCATGTCTAAAATTGCCTGGCACCACGCTAAACATTAAGCTGCTATTGATCAAATTTAGAACAAAAGAGCCAACTGTAGAAAATACCTCCTTAAGAAAACAAGGAGGTACAACATCAAGGGGGGAACCTGATGGTTTCATACTGGTGACAATTTTCTCTAGGTAGGAGAGAGAAATAGGCTCCAGATGATCAAAAAGTGCAGGACAGGGGACCAGGATGGAAGGGTCATGGGAAGGAAAAGAAATACAAGCCCTCGTGTTCGTAACCTTGTCCAAAAAAAATTGAAGGAACTTATCACAAAGTTCTTTAGATGCTTCAATAGGAACCGGTTCATGTGAATTTAGGACCGTGTTGATTGTATCATAAAGAACACGGGGGTTGTGAGAGTTGGCAACAATAATGTCAGAGAAATATTTGGCTCTGGCTGTTTTTACAGCTTGTTGATAGCGACGCCAACTCTCTCTCACCATATCAAATGAGACTTGGAGACCATCCTTTCTCCATTTGCGTTCATTTTTCCTGCATACCTGCCTAATGGCACGGGTATGGTCACTCAACCACGGGTCAGATTTAGGCTTTGAACGCCTAGTTTTAATTGGGGCCACATCATTCAAAATAGTGTTGCATAAAGAATCAAAATGTAGTGAAAGCTCCTCAGTGCTGAGAGACACAGAGAGCTGTGAATTTAAACTATTAAAGGCAGTGGAAAAATGAGCAGCAGTGGATGAGTTAAAAACACGGCAGCTTCGAGCAGGAGCACAGGGTTTAACAGCTTTAGAAACAGGAATAAAATCAAATAAAACTGGCATATGGTCGGAAAACAATGCATCACCAATTACCAAGTTTAAAATAGACAATCCATAAGATAAGACAAGGTCGAGGGTGTGTTTACGTTCATGCGTTGGGCCCTTCACTGATTGAGTGAGACCAAATGCATCCACTAAATCTAAAAAATCCTTCACCAGCGGCTTTCCAGGGCTGCACACCGGGATATTAAAGTCTCCTAAAAATAAAATTTGCTCATATTTGGACATGTAATCGCTCAAAAAATCAGAAAAGTCCCGTATGAAATCCTTATTGTACTTGGGAGCCCTGTAAATGACTGCGCACAAAAGTGGAGGAGTGCAGCCGAGCTCAAACATGCTCAGTTCAAACGAAGAAAAAGCAGTCGGGGGGGACAACTGCTTACAGTCAAAACAAGATTTATAAATGACAGCTAAACCTCCTCCACGGCCCGAGAGCCTTGGAGTATTAAAATATGAGCAGCCATGGGGTAAAAGTTCAGAGAAAACACTGGACTCACCAGAAGAAATCCAAGATTCCGTCACGGAGAGAAAGTCCAAACCCTGAGACAAAAAATAATCCTTCAGAATAAAAGTTTTGTTTGCAACAGATCTCGCGTTTACCAGACCCATCCGGATAGGAACTGGTTCTGGCGATGCAGCAGGAGAATTAATCCGAGCAAAGTGTTGCAGATTTCCAAGGTCGGCACTTCGCCAGCGCAGATGTGGAGGAGTGAGACGTGGAGGAAAGAAATGTTGATCCGAGTCGACAACAGGTACCAGCCAGGAATCAACCGGGTCCAAGGAGCGCCGCGAAGCATGCAGACCAGGAAATGATCCAATCTGGGACAGGAATACTCCCGGCGAACTTGCCAAAACGGTCCTCAGCTTCACCAAGAGCCCACCGCGTTTACCTCGACGCCTGTGACGTCTTCTCCGGCGAGGGGGGTGTGGTACCCGGCACAGGTATGATGGAACTCCGGCCAACAGCGGGGGCAAAGAATCGTGCTTCTCATGACGATGTAAAATATTAGCAGCAGGCAGACGAAGCCCAAAAAGGGTTTGGCGATCATACACCAGTAGAGAGTCCACATCATAAAAGCAGAGGAACAAAAATAATAAAAAAAGACAGAGTGGCAGACACCTTCAAATACACCCGAACAGTGCCAAAACAATATGGTTTTAAAATTAAAGAGGATGAAATTGTACTTAACATGCCTTCAAATACACCTGAACAGTGCCACAACAATATGGTCTTAAAATTAAAGAGGATGAAATTGTACTTAACATGCCTTCAAATACACCTGAACAGTGCCACAACAATATGGTCTTAAAATTAAAGAGGATGAAATTGTACTTAACATGCCTTCAAATACACCTGAACAGTGCCACAACAATATGGTCTTAAAATTAAAGAGGATGAAATTGTACTTAACATGCCTTCAAATACACCTGAACAGTGCCACAACAATATGGTCTTAAAATTAAAGAGGATGAAATTGTACTTAACATGCCTTCAAATACACCTGAACAGTGCCACAACAATATGGTCTTAAAATTAAAGAGGATGAAATTGCACTTAACATGCCTTCAAATACACCTGAACAGTGCTACCATTCTCTCTACATTTTACTCACTTAGTGTGAAACCTGTGCCTGTTTGGATGAACACAAAGCTGATATTCTGGCAGAAGAAAGACACACACGAAGCTCTTCCTCAACAGCTCTCAGTCTCTCTCTGCTTTTAGTTTTTATGGCAGTTAGGCTGGAGAAGCTCACTTCACACAGATATGTTGTGGAAAATGGGAGCAATGTCAAAATAGCTTTGTTTGCCAGAAAGGGGAACTCCTTGGCAGCAGTCAACCAAAAACTGTCCAAAGGAAGATCAGCAAAGCTCAGCTTTAAACCACGATTTTGTCTCATTTCAGTTAGTTCTTCCTGCTCCTGTAAAGTCATGTTTCTGCCAACAACTGCTGAGCTGTATGGGTCCCTAACAAAGTCATAGCATACCTGAACTGATGACTCAAAAGAGATGTAAACCTCGCTGTACAGTCTCACGTTCACGGTTTCTGTCTTCTTGATAGATAATTAGTTATTAGCGGTACTGCATTTTAACAACAACGATACATTGAACTGTAGTAGCCATTGTACTGAGATGAACTCAAGAAAAACAACTGTGACGTATTTTATACTGAAGTGGGTGGAGCATCGTCAGGGTTTGCTAGGTGAGGGGCTGGACTCAGGTTGGGGTGGGTTGTCCTGGCGCTTGTGACATCACAAGCGCCAGGATTTGAAAATGAGACATTTATATCACTTAAAAATAAATATACTTAGAGTAAATATACCACTGGGTGCATTTTTTTGGCCCTAGGACTGTTTTTTTAAAGAAGTACATAACCAAAGTTAAGTTAAAAAAAAACATTAAAAAGTGAATTTTGGATCTGTGGTCCCCTTTAAAATTCCTGACAATTTGTGTTTTCATCATTGAGCCATGTCTCTGACAGTGCTATTAAAGTAAAAGTTCTGTTTAATTGTTTTAAATAATCTGTTATTTTGGATATATTTGAATTTATATGTCTACTATTGAAGTGAATAATAGAGAGACCTCCATTTATCATATTGATGTCATTAAACTGCTCTTCGTTATAATATTCACAAGCTTTTATAACTGGAAAAAATTGGTAATAATCACATCTTCAACATTATCAGAATCAGAATATCTTTATTGACATTGCACCAAGGTACAACGGCAACATGTATGCACAGTCATCCTAAAGCTGGACTAAGTGTGCGAAGCTGAAGCTGGTTATCAGCACGGCCATCTCATTCCTTATCAGAATGATAATCTTATATATGAAAAAGAAGAAGAACCATGAGGGTAGATAGTGGTATTACAAAAAAGATCTTTTACATCTTGTCTATTAGGACACGATATGAGACATCAAAAAACTCTACCAGTAAGCACAGTTAAGACAAATTACATATGCATTTGAGGTCCAGGCAGTAAGATTTAGTCCATGAGCCTAGTTCAGATCAGCCACAGTTCTGTGATTTTCCAGCCAGCATTTCTGATAAGCGCTCACAGAAAGTTCTCCAGAGAAGGGATGGGAAGGGGTTTGCGAAATATGCAGTTGTTGTCCTTGGTTGCTCATGACCCAGGAGAAATTTGATAGTCAGCCCATTTCCAAGGCTGTTTGGGGAGTCAGATTTAGATAAGCTTGATTGTTGATTTTCTTCAGGCAAACAGTATACTTTTCCTGTAGCCTTGAGTGTTCCTCTGGACGATCCAATCCAATACGGTTCAATTGTGGGAATCCGTCCACTGATCCATGCTATGAATCCTCATCCAGATTGATTCCACCATGCTGACAAGTCCCAAACCCTGCGGGTGGCCTGCGATTCTCAGAAATTGCTTCCACCTTCCAGTTAAGCTCGTAAAGAAGCTGATTTATTGAGGTCACAGCACAGATCAAACTCTCACTCTGACTCAGAAGCGTAGACAAGGCAGTGATCGCTGCTGAAGTCTTCCTCAATTTCCGATAGAACAGTGTTTCACATATGCCGAACAGTAAAGCTCCTACCACCATAAATCCAATTATGTACATATCCTCAACATCCTCCAAAGACAGGACTAACAGACACATCACCTTCCACTGGCCTCAGGAATCCATGACGTAACCCCCATAGTGTGTCTGTGATAGGCAAGCTGGCTCCCCCAGACCTTGTCGCTTTGTAGAAAAAAATCTTGTCAATAGAGTTGATTGTCCGTGATACCAGATCCATAATCACTTTGTGTTCGAGAGATGAGTGTCGAGGAACTGCAAACAAGACAAAGAGCCACGCAGGGTGAGGAAAAAATGGGAGGAAAGGCAAAAGCTGCCGCTTGCAACCAGAGCAAGGCCAAATAT
>JBBPBX010004792.1:53112-74841 GCA_038048925.1 Garcialebias charrua
GCTCACTGGGAGGCTCGACCACTGCGTGTTTTACCTGGGACTTGGGTATTATTATTTTACTTTTACGTGTATAAATACCTACTCGTTTTATTTCCTTATCTTTACTGACTGGAGTCCAACACATTGAATAAATTTGCCTATAAAAATTCCCAATCACAGATTTTGTTTAAACAGGAATCTGCCTACCTTTTTTGTTGAGGTGACCGGTCACTGATCAGTGTTCTGGACTCCCCCTTCCTGTCCGCGTGCAACCATCTCGGTAGGACCTCCATTTTTGTTGGCATTTTCCTTCTCATTCGCCCCAAGTTCGTTGTTTGATTACACTTTGGATCAGAAAAGGAGATACACTGAATACACGACAGACGCACATAATTTAAAGTTCCAAAAACCAGTTTAATTATTCATAAGTTTAAAAAGTCACAGAATACATTTGTTCTATTTCTAACAGCCATTATATTTGTTTAAAAGGGAACCCGGGATAAAGAGTGGGGACAGAGGGAAAAAAAGAAAAATAGAGAACAAAGAGAACATGAATGCGCATTCATGGAGACAGCATACAACCTGAGAGTTGCTCCCTCGTAGCTTGTTCCTGCGTTGCTCCTCTGGAGGAGGAAGTCTGCTTCTTATATTCTCCACTGTTGCCCATCCCTAAGCTCATGCTACAGGAATGTTTTTCTATCCTCGACTGATACCTAAACTCATGCCACAAGAATGTTTTTCTTACCCCTCTAGGTTGAGTGGAAAGTCCCTGCTCATACAAACACTTGCCAGACCGGAAACACAAGGATGTTCTTCTTACCCCTCAAGGTTGAGTGGAAAGTTCCTGTAGTTGTTTTGCACAAACACTTGCCAAACAAGATATGCTACTGCTTGCATCAACTTGTAGCAAAGGAGCAAATGAAACAGGAAGGCAAAAATATATTTTATTTGACAACAATGGTTTGACTACTGTTGTTTAATCTGATTGTTGGAGATAAGGGGCAGATATAATAAGATTTATTCTTCTTTCTGCTACCTTTCATTTTTTTACATTTTGTACACTATCATTATGAGATTGTCTTGTATTGTTTCTTTTGTAAAAAAAATGAACAAATTTAATAAACATAAACATAAACATACCAAGTTACCACAGCCCTCTGTGGAGAAGGGAGCTGCTATCTAGGGCACCCGGAGGAACAGATGGAGGGGTTAAAGGCCTTGCTCAAGTGCCCAGAATGGGGCAAATGAGGGTGGAGGCAGGTGTGGGCGCTTCACCTATCCCACACACATTTTGGTGTTGTCGGTACCGGGAGTTGAACTGGCAATCTTCCAATCACAGGCCCCAAGGGCGTAACTTTAGGTCTAACATTGGGGGGGGTTATGCTCTCTACCTATTTATTTGTCGAATAAATTACTTTTTTTATGATTCAGGATATTTTAGGGTTAAATTATATTGTAATGATTTTACTGTGATTTACTTAACTTTCCTGTTTTCTCTGTATTTATTCTGCTCCTTTTTTGTTCCACATAGGTTCAACAAGTAAGAAAAAAACTCACTACAGTATTTTTCTGCATTTTTTTCAGCCATAACACATATTTTACATTTTTAAGATTTATTATATAACATACCTCAATTTCACAATTTTCAAAGAGTGTGTATTTACCTGGTTCACTACAGTTTAACTAGGAAAAATTACAACAAATTATTCAAATACAGCCATAATATGACAAGAGCAGAGTAAAACCCTGCATGTCACCTTCAGCAATTATGCTTAAATGTTCATATTGTGTAAATTGAAATTATATTAAAGTTACCTAAAAACAAGAGAGTTACAGCTGTGTATTTAACCAGTTCATTTCAACTGTGTTAAAGCTGCACTATGTAACTTTGTAGTGCAGTCTGTTTCTCAATTTCTGATGTTCTGTGCATGAGAATTCTCCACCATGCCTCCATGCCAGCAGTATCTGCTCCAGCTTACCTTAGATCTGGGATGAAGTCTTCATTTCTGCACATTATATAATAGTTCTATTTGTGTGTGTTTTTTATAGCAACCAAGTACCAGGATAACAGATTTAATTGTGCTTGTAGCCTGACTACTACTGTAAAATTGTAATTCACTGATTAAAATGTTAATTTAAATGAAACTGTTTCTAGTTATAATCATAACAGATGACAAAATAAGTGCTAATTGTGCAAAAATAAATTACAAAACAATTATGAAAAATGTAAAACAATCTTTAATGAAGTACATTTACTACTATTCAGTGGCGGTTCCTCAGTTAACCACCAGGGGGGGCTATTTTCTCAAAAATGAAAAAATAACGTTTCAAGTTTTTCTGGTGTTTATTTATCAAATGCAGATTAAAACTAGGCCAACAGTACAATGAAATGCTCAGATTGAGAACCAACAATTTAACTCACTAAAACAACAAAGAACAAACAAAAAAAAATACTAAAGCATGCAATAAAGGTACAAAAATAAAGTACCTACAAATGAAAAAGTAATACAAGGTCCTACAAACATAGTAAAAAACAACATGGTAGAATTTCAATGGTGCAACAGGATGTATTTAAATGAATAAGTAGTTCAAGGTTGTAATTTAAGCTACTTAGATGTTATTACTGTTTTTCTCTTACATTTTATTGGTGGATGTAACTGGGACCCTGTGTACATAATCTTGTTTCATCACATGTACCACATGTGGTGCAAATGGCAATAAAGATTCTCTGACTGATTTTGTGCTTTTCAATTATGCTAAATATGAAAGGGTGGGTTTTGGCACCTTTCTCTTCCATATGAATAATAAAATATTGGGCATGGACAATATTTATTTTTCCTGGTATTCAAGAGGATAGGGAAATGGCTAGTCAGCTTTCTAATTATTTAACATCTAACAATTTATGAGTATATGTGTACATTTAATAGCAACAATTCAAATTGACATTGTAATTAGAAAGATGTAGTGCTCCTCACTTTTTCAAAATACAGAACTAATATGATGAAAAACATTGTACGGTAAAAGACATGCATTTAGCTGCTCACCTCTGTAGCTGCTCACCTCTGTAGCTATCCTCTGTAGCTATCCTCTGACGTTCACCAGGGCCCAGTGTGCGGCGTTTCTTAGCCATCTGGGATACACTGCCACTGTGTTCGCCACAAATAGTAGGGAGTGAGTCTCTGCAGGACCATAAGAGAACAGTGTTCATATTTTAGTCACCAGGTAAAATAACAAGAAATGTGAAGTAGTTCAATCATAAGACATTAACAAAATACTGTATCAGTAATATTAAACAGCACAACATACACATTAATTTCAATTTACCGGTACCTGATTTTTTGAATGTGGTCTGTGAACTGCTGCATGATTCTCTGAACAAAGACTGAGTCGATGGTCCGCTTCTGGAGTTGGTTGTAGAGAATGTCCACATGAGGCATGACCAGATGGAACAGTTTCAGGAAAAAGCTGAAGCTATCATCCTCCAGCAGCCTCACAAAGCCTCCAGCTTCTCTAACAGTGGTAGGATCAAACTGTCCTGAGTCCCTGATGGTTTCAAAACACTGGAGCAGTTTTTCTTTGTGTTCAAAAACAGTGTTCACAGCTCGGCTGTGGAAGTTCCACCTCACTGTGCTTGCTCTTGGAACTCTGTGGGCCACCACTTCATCGAGAATACTGGTTCTCTTTGGCGATCTTGAAAAAAAGCCGGAGAATCCAGCCAGGTCTGAGAAGAAAATATTCACTTTTGAGATATGGGAAGTCACCTGCTGCATGATAAGATTAAGCTGGTGAGCATAGCAGTGATATATATATAGTGTGCATTTACATAGACATCTTGGATCTTCTTCTGTACACCACCTGTGGCTCCTCTCATGACACTCGCACCATCATATGCTTGTGAAATGAGCTTGCTCTTCTGGTCATCAGGGAGAATGGAGCTCAACCTTTCCAGAATAAAAATAATAACCTTTCAAATAATTATATAATCACTGTTTCATAACATGAAAAATTCAAACTATTTAATGCTTAAATCTTTCTGCTACTTGATTTATTTAAGTTTAGTGTCTTTGAAACAACAGCACAACTTATAATGAAACTAAAGTTTAACTAAACTAAACTAAAACTAAAGTTTATTTATTCATTCAGATTTATTCATCAGAAAATTTGCAACTGCTGCTAAACGAAACGAGACAAAAGTTAACTAACACAGACAGACACTCTGAGGAGTAAACAGTTCATGTGCTGAAGATGAACATACAGGAGTCGTCTTCACACATTCGGGTTTATAACTAGCAAGTAGCAACTTTTATAATGTTGCAGACAGTACACCACAACCATGAGCAGAGCTACTAGCTACTGTGACTGACTGCAACAACCACCGTCCCACACACACCACCATGTCCCGAACACAGATGAAAACAGCTCAAACTTTGCTCATGTGTGCTCAGCGATTTATTAAACTCACTAATTATTACTTGCTTACCTGTGTGTAGAAAGGCACCATTAATAATTACTGCTGTTTCAACGTCGCTACTCGCTAGTTGTCCGTGTGATGATCAGGTCTGACTGTAAACAGAGGGAATCCCCCGCTCCCCCCCTCCTTGGCTCGAACCGGAAGTGCTGTCGATCCGTGGCATAAGAGACAGTCCAGGCTCGAGGGCGGGGGAAAATGCGACCTGTACAGTCCAAAAGTTTTGTACTGATGGGACATAAACTACGGCCGCTAGCGGCGGATAGTTATAATTAGATTCAATGGAAAAGCATGGGAAAAGCCCCCAGGCGGCGCCGAGCGGGGAAACCGGAAGTACGTCACTCACAATCAGAAAACGTTTTTTGAAACAAACAAAACAATCATTACTCATAAAATATTTATCCTACACAACTAAAAACATATATGCATGCATTTCGAAATATTTTTATTTTATTATTTCACTTTTATTAAAAAAAATATATATATATTCAAATGGTGAAGAAGAAAAGCTGCAGTTCCAAGGAGGAGCGGCGCCCCTAGCGCCCTCTAGTGGCGGCCGCCACTGCTACTATTGTTTATTAATTACATCATGTCAAGTCAGCAGGAGCAACATCACCAAAATCACAACAACAAAAACTGAGTGCTGTAAGTTTAATCTGCACAAACAACAGCCTGGTTTCTGGAGCAGGTGAACCACTGGTTTGATCTGATGTCCTCTCGTCACCCCGTGTCTTCTGGCAGAGTTCCTGGACATTAAGGAGACATTTCACAGTCCTGTCATAAGTGTAGAGCAGATGAGCTGATGCAGCCGCTGCGTGCAGACGTGTGTCAGTGAGCTCCAGGTACCTCAGCGGTGTTGGATTTATAAAAGCGACTACGTTGCTCTAGACGCTAAAATTTATTCATGACACAGTGGACAAATACTACCCAAACCTGACTAATTTGGAACTGAATTTTTGTCGTTTTTTGGAAGTTTTTTTTTTTTTTATTGTCGGCGTAAAACCTTCTAACGTGAGGAAGATGACGACTGAACAAGAAAAACTAACTTTAAAATCCCTGATGAAGGCTATCCGTGAGTCGAAAGAAGAGCTCACTATCCATATAAATCAAAAAATAGACTATATCCAACAATCCTTAACAAAAATTGAACTGTCATGCTCCACGCTGGCGGAGCAGGTGCAGGAAATCGAGACCAGAATTGGCGCTAATGAAGACAACCTCTCTGACGCTCAAGCGCGCATAATTAAAATGGAGAAGGAAATAACTCTTCTGAAGGAGAAAATGGACGATTTGGAAAACCGGAGCAGAAGATCAAATATCAAAATTATAAATATTCCAGAAAAGTCCGAAGAAACCGACATGGTTGATTACCTGGACCGACTAATCCCACAGCTGCTCGGGGAGGAGCACTTCGAAGCCCCGGTCATCATCGAGAGAGCGCACCGCCTGGGGAGGGCGTTGGAGCGGACCAGACCTATTCTCGTGAAATTTCTGAATTCCAGAGACAAAGATAAAGTACTCCGTTTGGCCAGGGACAAGGGGACGGTAAAGTTGGGTAAAAATCGAATCTCATTTTACCCAGATTACAGCACCGAGGTGCAACGCAAAATGCTCGCTTTCAGCGAGGTGAAGAAACAACTACGGGAGAAAAAAATTGAATATGCCAGCCGCTACCCTGCTAAACTGAGGATTCGACACGCAGGTGGATTTAAACTTTTTACAACCCCATCTGAGGTGGAGGCCTTCCTGTCCACTGTGCAGGATGAGGGATAAAAACATTTCCTTCACACGATGACAAGGCACCATGACTAACGGTAAAAAAATGTTGCATAAAATAATCCATATTTACTATGCCTCAAATGTTAAACCATTTTTATTTAGTCACTTGTGTCTAATAATATCATACTGTAGGCTATGTGTACAATATGTTAAGTAAAGTTAATATATATATATGTATGCTGTGTGTGTGTGTGTGTGTGTGTGTGTGTGTGTGCATGTATGTATATGTATGTGTGTGTATATATATGTGTAGCCTATACTGTATGTATGTGTATGGATATGTATGTATGTGTATGCGTGTATATATGTATGTATATATATGTATATGTGTATGTATGTATGTGTGTGTATGTGTATGTACTGCATATGTTTTGTTTATTTTTGCTGGAGCAATCATATCATTTTTTTTCTCTTTAGAATAAAAATTTAGTTCCTTAGGGCTCTGGATGTTGTAGGGTTGTGTTGGCTTACGCGACTCTGCANTGTGTGTGTGATATATGTATATATGTGTATGTGTGTGTGTATATGTATGTACTACATATGTTTTGTTTATTTTTGCTGGAGCAATCGTATCATTTTTTTTTTCTTTAGAATAATCTTATCCGTTGGGGATACCACAAATGTTTAGAAGTGGAGATTAACCCACAGTCTGTTTTTTGTGAAAATGATAGAGCTGGCAGATTGATTTTGATAGACTGTGTTATAAATACAAACAGGGTAATTCTAGTATCTGTATATGGTCCAAATTTAGACAATCCAGAATTCTTTAATGATTTAATTCTAAAACTGGCAACGGTTGAAGCTCCATGTATTTTGGCGGGCGATTACAACCTGGTTTTAAATCCAACAATGGATCGCTCTTCTTCCAAACCTGCTACACTGTCTAGAGCAGCGGTGGCACTGACTCAGGGTATGAAAGAAAAAGGATTGGGAGATGTATGGTGTTTATGTAATCCAACCTGCAAAGATTATTCATTCTATTCCAATGTCCACAACACATATTCAAGAATTGACTTGTTCCTGGCCTCACACTCACATTTCTGTTGCACCTTGTAGCACTTTGAGATTTTCATTAATGAAAAGTGCGTTATAAATTGAATTCATTATTATTATTATTATTATTTTGTCACAAATTAAAACTTGTTCTTATTTAGCAGCTACAATATCGGACCATAACCCCATACAAATGAAACTAGATTTTTGTTATCTTCTCCTAGATGGAGATTCAGAGAATATCTTCTTAGAGATCCTGAATTTGTCAGTTTTATGAATACCAAAATTGATATATACCTGGAAGTAAATTTGAATACCTCCTCACATTCAAATATATGGGAAGCCCTCAAAGCTTATATGAGGGGTCACATTATTTCACATGTTTCATATAAAAACAAACAAAAACGGGAACAGATTTCTCAATCAGAAAAAGACATAAGGACTTTGGAGAAGGACCATTCAAGAACAAAAAAACAGAATTACTTAGTATATTAAAACAAAAGCGGGTTTCATATGACATACTGTGTACTAGTAAAGCTGAGGCGGCAATGGCTAGAACAAAATATCATTACTACGAATTCGGTAATAAAACAAGCAAATTATTGGCGTGGCAGATAAAAAAGGAGGACAATGAATAATCTATTCAAAGTATTACAACAGATGATGGAAGACTTTTAGAAAATACAAAAGACATAAATGTAGTAATACAACCTTGAATTTTGAAGCACGTCTCTGATCGCTCTCAGTAATGAACTTTTTGGGAGTTATTTCTGAAGGGACAATAATACTTTTATTACTTTTAATTTGAATCAAACATCATAAATTAAGTCATCCAGAGACTTCTTTTAATTTGTGTTAATTCAAATGTCATCAATGAATAACTTGTGTTATTTGTATAAGCATTAGTGCATTTAATGTTTGATAGTCAAGGACTATTTAATTCAAACTGGACATTTCCTCAAAATGTTGTGCATGAAGGATTTCTCCTCTCGAACTTGCATGTGAAGATAAAAGGAACACTTTATCTTTTTCATTTAGTTTGAAAACAGGACAACAAGAGACATTTTGTTTTTGTCCTTAAATAATCAAGATTAATAATATCTGTTTTTGCTATTATCATTAATAGGTCCCATATGTGATGCTTAATGACGTTGTTTTTAATCAAACCAACAGTATTTTGCTTAAAGTGTTAAGGCAAAGGAATCAGTTTTATCATAAAATGCTGACATCTGAAACTAACACTTTATCTTTCTGACAAACTAATCTTTTGACCCCCTTTCAACGTGTTGATGTCATTCTCACATCAACTTCTGATGCCATCCGGCCAATCAGAAAATAACACGTTTTCTGGGTCACGTCTCAGTTAAAACCTTCACATCTTACTTCTCTCTTGAGTTTGAAATATATGTATATCAGTATTACACCTGAGTCACACATATTATGTGTTATGATTTATGTTCACTTAATTCCACCATATAATGTGAAAATATATTCAAGATGGAACCTTTATTTACGGGTTTTATTTCCAATAGGGAAGAGTTTTTCAGTTACACGCCTGCATAATACAACAGACACAACACTGGATGATTGACATACAGAGCTGGTAGTTGATTGGCTGAGAGGCGGATCACTCACAGAGTAGAAAAGTTCTAGGGCGGTTCCAAGGCGGTTCGGTTCCAGGATTGGTCCCACGAGGCGATGACGTCATCTAGAGGTATAAAACCGTGGTCCGCCTTCGAAGATGTGTGTGTGTTGGACTTGTGCTTGGTGAGAGGTCTGTTGGTCGCTGTAAGGTTTATTCTTATAATGTACAATAAACCTGCCTAAAACTTGCACATTCGTTTCAGAGCTTCCCTTCAACTTTTGAACCGCAACAAGTTGCTGGAAGAAAGTTGACATGAATTGACTTTCTCTTTGAAGCTGAGAACTTGGACCAAGCGTCAACGGTCCAGTTCAACAGCCGAGTTAATAGCAAGACTGCTGTTAACTCACCCTAGCTTCTAAGCTCCAACCACAATGAGTGTTCACATCCAAGAACACTTTTACTCTGAAAATCAACCAGACTGCCGTTACTTCAGTGGGCCAAAGGCGGACGTGAAAAGCTGCAACTGACCTCATCGGATTTCAAGGACCTGATCGCTCTTTGCAGACCGTCAAAGGTAAAGTCGCTGATTGTTTACACACGGATACGTCCAGCTGGAGACCGCACGGAGCACGTGTCATGTTCTGGTTTTAAACATTCAAGATAGTTCACCCCTTCTTTTCCACCTTTCCTCCTCTTACTGCTAAAAAACTTCCCTTTAAACTTTATATCTGTTGTCAGCAACAAACTAAGTTAAGAGTACCTGCAGAAGAAGTAATGTCATCTTTTACTTGTCTGTTGTTCAAAATTTAAATCTGTGAACAGTTAGTTATAGGAAATTCGATCGATCCAAACATGTACAAATGTGTGATGTAATTTAATGATTTGTTAATTAAATGATTCAGTTCATAAATTGAAGTTTCATGTCTTTACATCCTCACCTCCAAGGCACAGAATTATAGGTATTAATCTAAAAAGAGAGAACTCGTGAATATTGATGATAAGTTCGTCAGGTGAAAACCTGATCGATCAATCTATCATCTGGAATATTGTACGGTCAGCAAAACTGACCGCTGCGATATCCCTACATAAATTTGGAATTTTAAAAATACTATCAAACGTTACACAAATCTGGGCTTGGCAGAGACAATGTAGATATAAAACAATTTTTAAATAAATTACAACTACCCAAGATTAACGAAACAGATAAAGACATACTGGAGGGTGAAATAAGTGAAGAGGAGGTTCAACTTGCTGTTAAATCATTACAAAATCACAAAGCCCCGGGGCCAGACGGCTTTTTTTTTTCAATTTTTTATTCATTTTGTAAAAAAAGAAAACACAACAAACACGTTTCTTATATAAAAAGAAAATATAAAATGAAAGGCGGCAGAAGAAGAAAATATCTTATTATGTCTGCACCTTTTTAAAATAAAAAAATAATTTCAAACAATAATTATATAGAATAGAATAGAATATATATTTATTGGCACATTTTGCACCGAGGTACAAGGTTATGCAATTGGCGCACGCACAATCTTAAGAGAGACGTACGCACGAAGCCGCAGCAGTTTGAAACCGCGCCGTAAACAATCAGATATGGAAAAAGGAACACACACAATCAGGTAAATGTGGTATTCAAAAAAGAATCTATCACAATTTGTCACAAGACACTCCATGATAAAGTCCAAAAAACTCTACTAGCTTTTAGCACATTTAGACAGGACATGGCATGTGATGACGACAAGCAAGGAGATAAAGTCTGTGAGTAATCATTTCCAGATAAGTACAGTTCGCAGGTCTCACAGCTCAGCTCCATCCGAAACGCACACACAGAGACCTCTGGGGGGAGGGGGGGAGGACAGCGAGTTCTCAACAGCTTTCAGCTCCAGGAGAAGATTTGCAGACAGCTTTCAGTTCAAGGTTGCTCATAGTCCAGATTAGATAGTTGCTTTATTTATTTTCAGGTCAGGGCACAGTGTGCTTTGACTACAGTCTTAAGTCCAGGTGCTGTTCTGGGTCCAAATAGCCGAATCGTGTGAGGTTCCGATCTACGAGTCCCCATCTGTGCCCTGAATGACCTCGGGTGGCTGTAAACAAGTCCCTAAACGCACAGCAGGTCCGCGGCTCTCCACCGCTGCTCCCATCGTGCGGTTCAGCTCATACAACAGCTGGGACATTGTGTTCATAGCCCAGATCAAAGAATCTTGCTGAGCGGGGAGTCTCGCCAGCGCGTTGATCGCCGCGTTCGCCTTTCTCAGCTTCCAGTAGCAGACACCTCCGCCAAAAAAACAGAGTAGCTGCCACCAATAATCCAATAATCCATAAATCTTCCACGTCTTCGACAGACAGAACGGTCAGACACATTGTCTGCCAAGCCGACCACGAGTCCATGATGTATCCAACTGCGTGTGTGTCGTAGGGGCAAGCCGCTTCTCCAGGCTCGGTTCGCTTAGTGGAAAAAATCTTATCAATAGAGGAAACAGCCCACTTAATTAAATCCATCCCATTTAAGTAATAATGAAAAAAATGAATAACACATCTCAATTTTCAAATTTCGAGATACTACACATTGAACTACTTCATACGTATTTCTTCAACAATTCACTCTTTATCATTTTTTTAAACACAAACATTGACATTGCTCTTTTTATATCACACGCTAAGTCATTCCACAATCCAACTCCCTGGACTGAGGTAGACCGTCCCTTCAAGCTGGTTTTGTACTGTGTCTTTACAAATACATGAGTTCCCTTTAGGTTGTAACAGCTTGATCTTTTAACAAAATGTGTCTGAATATTTAAGGGTAGTGCATTGTTATGAGCTTTATACATCATCATTAAAATATGGTAATCTACTAAATCATGGAACTTCAGTAATTTCAATTGAAAAAACAATATACTAGATGGATGACATGGCTTTCCAATTGAATACTTTAAAACCTTTTCAAATAAATTAATTACTCCTCTTACAAACATGATCAAGGAGGCATTTGAAAAGACAGCACTTCCTCAATCTTTAGAATTAGCAACAATAACATTACTTCCTAAACCTGGAAAAGATGTACAAAAGTGCAGTAACTATAGACCCCTCAGTCTTCTCAACTCCGACTATAAGATCTTGTCTAAAATAATAGCATCCCGACTGGAGAAAATAATTCCAAAAAATATTCATGCAGACCAAACAGGTTTTGTTAAAAACCGACAAGGAGCAGACAATATTCGGAGGTTGTTTCACATTATCGATATTGCTAAAAGAAAGAGGTACCCCCTGGCAATACTTTCTATGGATGCTAAGAAAGCGTTTGACATAATTGAACTTGATTTTCTTTTCAAAACCCTGAGAGCTATAAATTTTGGTGAAACCTTTATTAGAAATATAAGAACACTTTAATAACTCTAGGTCACAGATTTTGACTAATGGGGTTTTGTCAGACGCCTTCTCGCTTTCCCGAGGCTGTAGACAGGGATGCCCAAGTTCTCCTAGTCTCTTTTCCATTGCTATAGAACCATTAGCGATTGCTATCCGCTCTGATTTATCCATCACAGGAATGAGGGTAGGTATAGAAGTACATAAACTTGCGCTATATGCGGACAATTTATTGGTATTTATAACTCAGCCTTCTAAATCCTTTCTATCTTTACTGGCATGCCTTGGGTCATACAGCAGAGTTTCAGGCTACAAAATTAATTATTCCAAGAGTGAAGCGTTTCCACTCAATATGACAGAACAGGAGACACAATTACTACCTGGTTCATTTAAATGGTGCACGGACGGTTTTACGTACCTTGGTATTAATATTAGTTCCTCGTATGATTAAATTTACCAAAAAAATTACACATCATTAATTAATAAAACTAAAGCAGAGTTGGAACGATGGATGGATCTCCCACTCTCTTTAATTGGCAGAGTTAATTCAATTAAAATGTCTATACTACCTAAATTTATTTACGTATTTCAATGTATCCCCTTAAAAGTTCCAATGACATTTTTTTTTTAAATTAGATAAAGCACTATCTCTATTTTTATGGCAAAAAAAGGTCCCAAGAGTTAAGCTTCTTACGTTACAGGCTCCTTATGCTAAAGGCGGATTGAATCTTCCAAATTTTAGAATATATTATTTAACCACCCAGCTCCGTATTCTATGGATGTGGACTTATTCGAATGGCAACGATATGAGGTGGCTCTCTATAGAACAACAAGAATTAAAATCTGTATCATTGGCAATTATTCCATTCTTGGGTTCAAAAAAGCAACTGACTAAAATTACATCAAATCCTTTAATTTTAGCTACCTACGATGCATGGCTTCAGTTACATACTCTCTTAAAACTAAACACACGATTGTTGGTTAACATGCCACTTAAAGGTAACCCTAATATTCCTAAACCTATAACAGATGGTATACTACAAACTTGGAATAGAAAAGGCATTAGAACAGTCAGCAACCTCTATATTAATAATGTCTTTGCCAGCTTCAGTCAATTTTCTGAATGCTACGACATACATAGGCACAATCACTTCAAATATTTTCAGATTAAACATTGGATTAAGAGCCTAACATTAGATATATTTCCAAATAAACCAGATGAAACTCCGTTGGAAACATGTTTACTAGACCCCAAACGTACCAATACAAAAGGACTTGTTTCTTGTGTTTATAAAACTGTTATTGACCATTTACCAGCTTATGAGAAGTACTCAAATAAATCAAAATGGGAATCGGATTTAAATTGTAAATATGATGACAAAAACTGGAATACATTACTAAATTCATCCCAAACAATATTACGATCAACAAAACACAGGCAAACTCAATTTAATATTTTTCACCGCATATATTATACCCCATATAAATTGAATAAAATGAATGCCAATATCACTGACAAATGCCAGAGATGTGGTACAACTGTAGGTGATCTTCTTCATATGCTTTGGAATTGTGTACATTTGCAAAACTACTGGAATAATGTAATTCTGACAACTTCAACAGTTTGTGGACTTTCTTTAGATGTTGACCCCAGGATTTGGATACTTGGAGATGTTATGTCCTTGAATATATATCCCTGCAAGAAATACTTTGTTTTGTTAGCATCATCTGCTGCAAAAAAGTGTATTCTTAAGAATTGGAAATCTGTAGAACCACCAAACCAAAAACATTGGATCAACGAACTGTTATCATATTGCACTCCTGAAAAAATTCTACATTCTACACGTGGGACATTAACCAAGTTTGACCGGATATGGACTCCCTTCCTGGACATTCTAACCAGATTAGATCTGAGAGAGTGATGAGTATCAATGTAATTGTTTTATGTTAATCCTTTTAAACGTTTCTGTTGTATTCTTCTCTTTTAACTCTGACCTTTCAAAAAAATGTTTAATTCTAAAATGTAATATTATTGCCTATGTTACTACATTGAGAGAGTGGGTGGGATGGGTGTTTATTTATTTATTTATTTATTTATTATTTATTTATTTTCCTTTTTTAATTTTTTTTCTCATTTTTCTTTCTCATTTTTTCTTTCTAAAAAAAGGGAAATACATAATATTTTGCACTGGATGTAAATTTTATACAGCTGTACATTCTGAATAAATATATATATACAAAAAAAAAACACTACTTTTATAAATTTGGAGTCTCTGCTGTCCAACAGACTTGAATGGAACACTTCACATGTTGTGTGCTTTGTTTAAAGATACTATTTAAAGGCATGATGTCATGCCTGCTCTACAGTGGGCTTAGACCCCAGAGTTTTTAATGTATTTTTTCATTGTCTGTACAGTTTGTCCATTTGTTGTGTGCGAGTTGTTTCAATGATTTATAATTTGTCTTCTCCTGAGCTCATCAAAGTATTTCCAAATCATTCAGTTTTTTTATTATTTTAGCCTGTGACCCTTCCTGTACTCTGATCCAGATGTTTCCATTTCTTGTCCACGTTGATGCTATTTTTTTCTGTTTTTTTTTTCAACAACCTTGCTTCAAGTGTAATATTTCCTTTTTTTGGTTAGATTTTCATTTATGTTTACATTTGTTCCCTTCAGTTTTTTTTGCTTGCAGTATTACATTGTTTCTTTACTTCTTACTAATGAACCTGATGACTATTGATGGTTTGAATTTTTCAGATTTAATGGGCAGGGTGTGACAGATTGAAATGTCACCATGTTCGATCTCAATGTTTTTGTTTTGCAAAAAAAAAAGTCACTTCTTGCTCCTCCAGAGTCTGTAGCTCTTCCTGTGGTGCATCCTTCATGGAGTTGCTGTTATGCTGCTGTTTGTAATGATGTTTTTCTATTACTCTAGAGCTTAGTGTATTTCTAGTTGGATGTTTTTCTTAGTTCATATCCTAGATGTTATTACTGTTTTTCTCTTTCATTTTGTTGTTGGGTGTAACTGGGACCCTGCCCAGCAAATTCACCAGTGTTAAAATATCAGTGTTAGCACATGTTAGAGTACATTGTTGAGACTTTGGTGTTAAATTCATCATTAATAACTCAATGCAAATGTTATGCCATAAGAGTATGGGGGTTAAATGTCAGAGCTGACGGTTTTTAACACAGATGAGTGTAACGTTGAACATCCGGGTACTTCACAAAGTTTGCTTCTGGAAGAATCTGAAGAATTTCACAGACGCCATTTTTTTTACTCACTTGGATCGGGAGGGCGGGAGTAAGTAGCAATCTTTTTAATTACTTTTTCGGTCTTTTGTAATTATTATTGTTGAAATTTACCTATATTTTCAGTTTTGTTTAAATTTTTGGTGGATGGAATGAAACCCTAATGCATTTTTACAACTTTTTTTTTTTTTTTCAAAATCAGAAAGCGACATTTGCTTCGGTCAGTTCAATAGCCGTTTGTTTAATTAAAATAATTTATGTTCGTCCAAGTCGAGCAGAAATGGGTCCAGAGTCATTTTTATCATCTTACTTAAATGTCCTGGTATCGCAGGGATTTTAGTTTGAAAATTGTGCGTTTGCAAAGTCAGTAAAAACTACGTTGTTAGCATATGCTACGTCACGTTCAAACACTTAAAAGAGAGCGCTATGTTATACTCATCGCATAGTAAGTTAAACTGTTGATAATGTGCCTGGCGATTCTGAATCGATTCTAAAAGCCCCCAAATTTATTTTAAAACATGTTTAATTTTATATTTTTTCCACTCCTACTCCTGAGTGTTCTGCCCGTAGAATTTTGGCCATGCAAGCCACCGTACAGAAAGCTACCGTAGTTAGCCTGCTAGCATGAAGGAGAGATACTTCACTGAAGATCCAAAACAACTGCACAAACGCAGTTGTTTCGGTTCTTCAGTGAAGACTCAATGGGTTTTTTTTTCAGGCTTTACATGCAAAAATGAGGAACACAACGTGACTTGATTGCTCAGCTTCCCACTGTTGACTCAAACCGCTCTGCTTGCGCAGGTTAGTTTTTAGCCGGAGCCTTTGGGTCGTTAGATTGCCCTGGTTTATCTGTTCAGATCGTGCAGTCATATATGATTACTGTGGCTTACCAGTAAATTACCCTTTACTGTGTTCCTGGATGGTTTTGTTTTGTCATAGTGTTTCTTTATGTCAGGATAAGGAAAACATATTTTAGATTAATTATGAGTGTTTCAATGAAGCGCTAGTTGTGTCCATGTTCATACTTTTATATTGTAAAGCAGTTCTTAAAAAATAAGCATAGAATTGCTCTATCTACCTGTATATATTTTGCCTAATTTTGTCTCTCTTCCCATAGATTTCCAGTGTTGATTGTTACACCATGATAATCAAAGTACAACATAAAAATCGCAAAAAGTATATAAAACTGCAAGACAGCAACTTTGAAGCGTTCCTTTCTGAAGGTAAAATATCTATCCATATATTTGTGTGCGTTTGTATTTTTTGTGTATATATTTCAATTGTTTTTTTTTTCCTTCTATTTAGTGAGAGAGAGGTTCTCCATCTATGCAGACAGGATAACAGTGGAAGATGACTCTGGCACGGAAGTGGAGGGCTGTGTGTTTGCAGAACTGTCCACGGTTCCTGGGATTTGCTTTGTCATCAAGGAATATTCTGAAGATGGTATTGTTATCACAAGCTAATACGTTTGATATTGATAGTTTTATCTTGTTTTAGAACAACAAAATCTATTACCGTATTTTCCGGTGTATAGGTCGCACCTTTTTATGGTTTTTTTTCAAGGCCTGCGACCTATATATGGCTTGTTATCACTTTCGGCAAAACAAGTTTTTAAATCCAGCTCATTTCACAATTACGTTAATTTATTAAGGAAAAGTTCAGCTCAGACACATATTTGCTATAATTTTTATCTCCATCTTCTTCCGCTTATCCGGGGTCGGGTCGCGGGGGTAGCAGCCTAAGTAGGGAGGCCCAGACTTCCCTCTCCCCAGCCACTTGGAGCAGCTCCTCCGGGGGAATCCCAAGGCGTTCCCAGGCCAGCCGAGAAACATAGTCCCTCCAGCGCGTCCTGGGTCTTCCTCTGGGTCTCCTCCCGGTGGGACATGCCCGGAACACCTCACCAGGGAGGCGTCCAGGAGGCATCCTAACCAGATGCCCGAGCCACCTCAACTGGCTCCTCTCGATGTGGAGAAGCAGCGGCTCTACTCCGAGTCCCTCCCGGATGACTGAGCTTCTCACCCTATCTCTAAGGGAGAGTCCAGCCACCCTGCGGAGAAAACTCATTTCAGCCGCTTGTATCCGAGATCTTGTTCTTTCGGTCATAACCCAAAGCTCATGACCATAGATGAGGGTGGGAACGTAGATCGATCGGTAAATTGAGAGCTTTGCCTTTTGACTCAGCTCTCTCTTCACCACGACAGACCGGTACAGCGCCCGCTTCACTGCGGACGCTGCACCTATCCGCCTATCGATCTCACGCTCCAGTTTTCCCTCATTCGTGAACAAGATCCCGAGATACTTAAACTCCTCCACTTGGGGCAGGACCTCCTCCCCGACCCGGAGAGGGCATGCTACCCTTTTCCGGCTCAAGACCATGGCCTCGGACTTGGAGGAACTGATCCTCATCCCGGCCGCATCACACTCGGCTGCAAACCGCTCCAGTGAAAGTTGTAAATCACGAACTGATGAAGCCAGTAGGACCACATCATCTGCAAAAAACAGAGAAGCGATTCTAAGGTCACCAAAACGGATCCTCTCAACACCTTGGCTGCGCCTAGAAATTCTGTCCATAAAAGTTATGAACAGAATCGGTGACAAAGGGCAACCTTGGCGGAGTCCAACTCTCACCGGAAACGAGCCTGACTTACTGCCGGCAATGCGGACCAAGCTCTGACACCGGTCGTACAGGGACCTAACAGCCCTTATCAAAGGGCCTGGTACCCCATACTCCCGGAGTACCCCCCACAGAACCCCCCGAGGGACGCGGTCGAATGCCTTCTCCAAGTCCACAAAGCACATGTAAACTGGTTGGGCAAACTCCCACGCACCCTCCAGGACCCTGCTGAGGGTGTAGAGCTGGTCCAGTGTTCCACGACCAGGACGAAAACCACACTGCTCCTCCTGAATCCGAGGTTCGACTATCCGACGGACCCTCCTCTCCAGAACCCCTGAATAGACCTTACCAGGGAGGCTTAAGAGTGTGATCCCCCTATAGTTGGAACACACCCTACGGTCCCCCTTTTTGAATAGGGGAACCACCACCCCAGTCTGCCAATCCAAGGGAACTGCCCCCGATGTCCACGCAATATTGCAGAGTCGCGTAAGCCAACACAACCCTACAACATCCAGAGCCCTAAGGAACTCCGGGCGAATCTCATCCACCCCCGGAGCCTTGCCACCGCAGAGCTTTTTAACCACCTCGGCGACCTCAGCACCAGAGATCGGAGAACCCGACCCAAAGTCCCCAGGCTCCGCTTCCTCAGTGGAAGACGTGCCAGTAGGATTGAGGAGGTCTTCGAAGTATTCCGCCCACCGACTCACAACATCCCGAGTTGAGGTCAGCAGCACGCCATCCCCACCATAAATGGTGTTGGTCGCGTACCTCTTTCCCCCCCTGAGACGCCGGATGGTGGACCAGAATCGCCTCGAAGCCGTACGGAAGTCATTCTCCATGGCCTCTCCGAACTCCTCCCACGCCCGAGTTTTTGCCTCAGCAACCACCCGAGCCGCATGCCGCTTGGACTGCCGGTACCTATCAGCTGCTTCCGGGGTCCCACAAGCCAAAAAGGCCCAATAGGACTCCTTCTTCAGCCTGACAGCATCCCTCACTGCCGGTGTCCACCACCGGGTTCGAGGGTTGCCACCACGACAGGCACCAACAACCTTGCGGCCACAGCTCCGATAAGCTGCCTCGACAATAGAGGCGCGGAACACGGCCCACTCGGACTCCATGTCCCCCGCCTCCCTCGGAACGTGTTCAAAGCTCTCCCGGAGGTGGGAGTTAAAGCTCCGTCTTACGGGAGACTCTGCCAGACGTTCCCAGCAGACCCTCACAATACGTTTGGGTCTGCCAGGTCTGACCGGCATCCTCCCCCACCATCGGAGCCAACTCACCACCAGGTAGTGGTCAGTTGACAGCTCCGCCCCTCTCTTCACCCGAGTGTCCAAGACATGCGGCCGCAGATCAGATGAGACGACAACAAAGTCGATCATCGAACTGCGACCTAGGGTGTCCTGGTGCCAAGAGCACATATGGACACCCTTATGCTTAAACATGGTGTTCGTTATGGACAATCCATGACGAGCACAGAAGTCCAATAACAGAACACCACTCTGGTTCAGATCAGGGGGGCCGTTCCTCCCAACCACACCCCTCCAGGTCTCACTGTCATTGCCCACGTGAGCGTTGAAGTCCCCCAGTAGAACAAGGGAGTCCCCAGGAGGCGCACTCTCCAATACCCCCTCCAAGGACTCCAAAAAGGGTGGGTATTCTGAACTGCCGTTTGGTGCATAGGCACAAACAACAACTATAATTTTTATTAAACAAACAATTGTTTTTAAGTGTTAATCTTCTTAAAAGCCTTGCTGTGCGCTCCTGTGGCAGACATTTGCAGCAGAGCTAAACGTAGGTGCGACCTATACACCGGTGCGACCTATCTAGGGATTTTTCCAATCTATTGGTAATAATTGGATGGTGCGACCTATACACAGGTGCGACCGATACACCAGAAAATACTGTACGTATATTAACTGTTGCCTAACAAAAATAGACCACCGGTACTTGAAATCAAATTGTTATAAACAAACTAAACTTTGCCATTTCAGTATTCCATTTTATTGTCACTTTACACATGGATACAAAATTCTACAATGGTTTATTCAACACTATGAAGTATGTAAATCTAAAGCCCACAGTATAGCTCTGCATACGTCCGTACGCGCGTACTGTACGCAGAGAGTTCAGCCCCACACCCCAGCGTACGTTCTCGTGTAAATTCTTGCGTATTTGCACCAAATTCTTGACGTCATTTCCTTAATTTAATCATTTCTGCTATTCTTTTCAGCCTCTTTTTGCCTCTTATTAGCTTTAAGAAACCGAACGAAAAGAAGGTGGCACGTAATACTCAAGTATCCACCTGAGCAGCTGCAGCGCAGCTCTGCTCCACAGACGAGAAGCATATACCTACGGGACAAATTGAGATTGCTGATTGGTCATTCGCTGACACGCCTACTGAACTGATTGACAGCCAGGTCGGGGGGAAAAAAGGCGAGAGCTGGCAGCTTCAGCCGCAGCGGTGTTCTGTGTTCATATGTTAATAAAAAGTTCGGTAACACTTTATAATAACTACACATTATTTAGCCTTATTTAAGCATTAATAAACATTTAATTAACATTGAAAACATCATTAATTAAGGATGATTCACACTTAATACACTATTAATTAACACACTTATTAACGCTTTATACATAAAGAATAATGAGTTCCAAAACCTACGTACTCAATGTTTATTCATGCTTAATAACTCATGAATTAACTATGCTATCTATATTTGTGAATGCTCAAATTAATGTGCTTTCACCACATGTATTAAATGCGTACTAATTGTTAAATAATGTTTGAATTCACTATCTATTAATCCTGCAATGCATCATTAATTAAGGCAGTTGCTAGTAGTTACTTAAGTGTATTTGTGAACCCTTCTAAAGTGAAGACTATTCATTCTTTATTAAGGTTTTGTTAATGTTGAATAAATCCTAAATAGCCACAAGTTATTTTTCACTTGTGGAAATCTAAAATGTTTACCCAACCTGGGTCATGAAACACTCAACCTGTAGCAGGTCACTAAAGTGGCAAAAATTGTGTCAAAGAAAAGTAGTGCAAAACATTTTGGTCACAAATCAAATGATAGGATTTTACAACGTTTCACTGACGTTTTTCTTTTTCTGTTCGTGTTGAAGCGGCTGCTTCAACAACCCGCCCGGACAGAAAAAGCTGTGACACAAAACGTGCGTGGTGACGTCGTTGTTACGCAGCGAAACACTCAACCTGTAGCAGGTCACTAAAGTGGCAAAAATTGTGTCAAAGAAAAGTAGTGCAAAACATTTTGGTCACAAATCAAATGATAGGATTTTACAACGTTTCACTGACGTTTTTCTTTTTCTGTTCGTGTTGAAACGGCTGCTTCAACAACCCGCCCGGACAGAAAAAGCTGTGACACAAAACGTGCGTGGTGACGTCGTTGTTACGCAGCGCTCACTCCAACAGCAGGCGTTAGCGATAGCAGGCTAAAAGCTAAGCTAGTCTCCAAAGCGCGTTGTTTTCGCTTCAAAACGAGTCAAACGAGTGCTCATGACCGTCAGAATGTGACTGAACAAAGTTTCACAAGCGAAGAGAAAGCTGACGACATCACTGATGAGAGGAAAGACTAATTCGTCGGTGTGGACGTAGTTCGGTTTTGTTAAACTGCAGGCTTCTTCTGCAGCGAGTCCTACTCGGTTTCTTTATTTTGCAAAACGTGACAGAGTCGTT